>CM040186.1:85980200-85997700 GCA_022606455.1 Callitettix versicolor
ATTATTATTATAATGTGCTATTTTTAAGATCTATTCAGGATTAGTGACTAAGTAAATTATATTTTTCTGTATTTGTTTCAAAGGTTCACTCACTCACTGATGGATTCTGTAATTTACTCCTTTTTTTCTCCACTTGCGTCCTTCCCTAGCCTAATTAAAAATTTCTAAAGAAGTACATGTATTATAATAGTTTTGGTATTAAAAATTTTTTGTTACCTATTCAAATTTATAATCATTTTGAAAACTAAATTTAAAAAATAATAAAGAAGTGAAAATATTTTTTCCTGTTAACATTTTTGTAGTTAACATAATACTTAGAAGTTATTTTCAATTTTTAAAGTTAGTGGAAAGTAAAATATTGCATTAATTTATTTATTATATTTTCTTTTTTTCTGTCATTGTGAAGGCACATTTTTTAAATTCTTCTTTAATACAAATTAATATTGACAAAATCAAATTAAATTTCAATCATTGTGAAGTAGATTTGGTTGAACATATGTTTGCCAAATATAATTCTTCAAGTACAAAATCATATAACAGTAAGTAGCAGTACAGTAGCATTTGATACTACAAGGCTGTGTCTTAAAGAACATAATGGTTTTAGCATAGTATTTTGTACGTATTAGTATTTCAACAAAATTGTTTCAACAAAATTATTTTTGTATTTCAACAAAAATAGTAGTAAACAACAAAATTGTATTAATGATAGGTATACTTCTTCTTTTGTACTTGAAGAATTATATTTGGCAAACATATGTTCAACCAAATCTATTTCACAATAATTGAAATTTAATTTAATTTTGTAAATATTAATTTGTATTAAAGAAGAATTTAAAAAATATGTGTTCACACTGGTAGAAAAATGTCATCTCCCAGAATGACAATTTTTAAATTTAACAGTAAAATTCAGTGTGCAAAAAATTTTATTTTGTTAATATTTCAAAATAAATATTTTTTACTTGTGCTAAATTTAAATGATGAAATATTTAAATTGGCAATAGAAAATTAGTCCTGGTGCAGTCATATCCTGATTATCTGAAATATTTGGTTGTTCGAGGACTGTGGTTAATTCGCTTATATTCAGTAGAATGCAAGTAATGTTAAGTCAATATACAACCATTTATTTACAGAAATACAACTTTAACTTAATAATAAATAATCATTGTCTCGTTGACGTGAAATTTCTTCTTACACTTTTTTAAAATTCTGGTTTCACTATCATGATCAGCATTAAAATCCACATATATTAGTATTTTACTCCCCAACAATGCTTATTCTAAATCGAAGTATTTTAAACTTTCAGATTACATTAAACCCTGATGAAAATAAATCCTGATGCCATCAAAAAATTCTTAATTTCATCAGATTTTAAAAATTCAATATGCTAATTTATATAGTTTTTAACACTGGTTACCTCGTCTGCATTAGCCCAAGTGTGCACAATAGTCGGACGTTAAAAAAACTGGTTACGATGGTGAAGTAAGATTTTAAAACAAATTTAAAAAAAAAAGTTACAAATTTTTAAAGATTTGAAATGGCCGCCATTTTGAAAACTGAACGAATTTTCCTAGTTAAAAAACTTGTCCAAGCTATTACCATAATCAATTTTTGTGCCAAGTTTGAATCAATAATACCAAAATTGTGAACATGAATATACAACACACAAATTTTAATGAGAATATATCTCAAAAAGGGATCTAGAGGTCAGATCAGTGTTCATTCCAGGGTCCCGAGTCTGGGTCTTACCGTGATGGCGTCTCTAGTAGTTCATTTTTCCAATAGAAATTTGCTAATAAAAATTTACTGTGTAAAAATCATGCTGCTCATAAAAACCCTAAACGCTACATAGGAATAAACACTCTTTATGCAGGAGTTTACTGTGCATTGTATAAGTTATTATTATGTATTATTGTGAACTAAGTACAATATACATTACTGTAGGATGAATTTCTATTGGAAAACAAGCTGTGGAACGGCTGTTAGGTTACGCTACTGTACTTAGGTTAGAATAAAATGTAAGTGTGCCGACATTAGTGTTTCTTTTTTTTTACATTACAGATAAGCCAGGCTTATGAAAAAATAATGCTACATTTGAGTTGACATAAAATAGCTATGATCTTTATAACCAATTTCATTTGTTGTAACTTAGACGTACACAATTTTTGTTTGATTTGATTAAAACTTGGTAAAAGAATCAATTTAAACAGTAGGCTGTACCTAACGAAATCCACTCAAAGTTTCAAACCATTTTAGGTTTTAAACAATCATAACTTTTTATCTTACACTTTCTTAAAACATGATTTCTCCATCACAATCAGCATTAAAATCAGCATATATTAGCATTTTAAATTTCCATTGAAGCATCAAAATGAATCAGGTTCATTTTGGTATTATCAATATAATTTCGAAATTAAAATACTAATTTATTCTAATTTTATTCAAACATAGTAAAAAAATATGTTTGGATAACTGCTTGTACAAATTTGTTTTCAACAAAATTTGTTTCAAAATGGAGTCCATTTGACATATTTTTTGATAATCTGGTTATACTATCACAATCGATAGGGCATAAATTAGCATTCAAAAATTTAAAAGCCCTTTGAAAATATGAAAACAAACCTAATGGTGGTTAGGTTTCTTCTTCATATTATAATTTGAAAATTTAAAATGCAGGTTTTAGTGGTGATTGTGAAATCGGATTTTGAATAAAACGTAAGATAAAAAAATATTGTTGGAAATTCACAACCCTCACATCTGTGAATGTGTCATAAGTACTTCTGTTAAACACAGTTTGTTACTTAATATGTAGTAAAAAAAAAGTTAGTTTTATATTTGCAGCACGAAATTTTGTTTTGAGTTGCAATCTAAGCTTATGCTAAAGATTATGTCTGCAAATAATGCAACATGTTTATTTTCCAGGTAGTTGATTAAACTTGAAATATTTTGCAGTACAATTTTTTATTTTTATTTTGGTGGATGTAGAGTTGTATACAATGCAAACCTGTACAAAAACAACAAGCTGAAGAATTCCTACTCACTGCATTGTAAGATGGTAGACATTGGTGGTAGATTTTTACATGGCAATGATAGCTTAACACTTCACACAATGCTATCTTTCAATATGTATTAGATAGAATAAGTCAGTAGAATAATCACATCTAGCTGCATAAGAAAGCAAACATTGCTATACACTTGTGCCTATTATGCACAATTCAGTTGAGCATGGGAAAGCTTGTATTTCATATCAAAATATATAAATATTTGGAATCGTTTTGTATCATTCTCTTATACATTTCGAAAACGGCTTTGTAATTTATTTATAACTCTTTTTATAAAAAAAACTATTTTATATTCATTAAAAACAATAAACACAAATCAGCTGTGGATAACACACAGTCATATGATCTGTCTGCAAATAATCAGGAGTTGACTGCGTACAGGAATTGATTCAATTAAGTCTTTTTTATAACATACAGTCATACAGTCATATGATCTGTCTGCAAATAATCGGGAGTTGACTGCCTACAGGAATTGATTCAATTAAGTCTCTTTTATTAGGTAAACGTATTCAGAATTTGATAGTGAAGAAATGATAATCTAAAGAAATATTGTTTTAGTTAATTTTATCATAACCTGTTAGTGAAAATATTTTGTGGGTTTGTGATTCCAACTTATTTGTTAACAATTGATTTATTAACAATTAAGAATAATAACAATTTTAAAAATGACTTCTGTTTTGGAAACCATAGTTACAAGGAAATCATTAAAAATATTTTTTTTTTGTAGAATGAATTTCAGTGTAGAAAATTATACTTTTTAAATGTGGTTATATATTGAAATAATCATATAAGTAAATACAATGAATAATTTATGGTTGAGCTGGCAATGAGTGGGTGTAGTATGTTCATAAATAAATGCAGTAGCTTATTAATGACATTACCGATAGTAGAATTCCAGTTAATTGGTTAATGGGGGGGGATTTGGCTATATACAGATATAGTGGTAAAAACATGTACAAATTTTAGGATCAGAAGGAGAGAACTTGCCACTTTATTTACTGTTGTTTTTGTAATGCTTGCTGGTGGAAGGAAATGTCAAATTTCCTAAATCGAATTTCAATTAGACAAGTATGCAAACTGAGGTGAATTTTACAATTTTTTCCCTTAGAATGAAATGGATGATCATTGATCCGGCTGATTGGAGTTCTACTGTACTTACTATTTATTACTCTTATAATGTTTAAGTTTAAAGGCATTTAGTTGATAAAATTGAAAGTCTTATGTAAGCATTCCCTGAACAAGAAATATAGATAGCTAATGTGATAATAAAGTACTTCCACTGACCAACATTTTCTATTCAAATAAAAACAGGACGTCAAACGAAAATTTATATCACAATACAATGTGCATTGACTTATTTCACTGCCACAGTTCATTCAGGCATTTCCTATAAAACAAATTGTAGTCTTTGTCAATAGGTAGTGTTAATTTATATGCAATTTTTATAATAAATATTATTGAAGCTTTCAAATAAAATTTCAGCAAGAACAAGATGAAATAATTATTCAAACCTTTGTCATTCCTATCCTACTCGACGATTGGTCAAGCGAAATGTTTATTAATGAGACAAATTTGTTTTGAGAAAAAGAGTTGTGTTACATAAATTATTGAAGCAAAATAGAACTTATAATTAAACCCAGGTAACAGTAGTTTATAATATACATTTAAAAATAGGCTATTAAGTAACTAAGCTGATTGTTTACTTTTATATATAATATAATTGAAAAACATTAGTTGTTCCTGAACTAAAAACCAAAGCCTATAATAACTGAATTATTTTTTTTAATTGTTTAAATACTGTAGATGTTTGGTATATCAACAACAATAATGTAAAAGACTTTCTAACAAAACGTGATAACTGAATATTTCAAAATCAACAGAACGACATATTTTTAAAATTGTAATAAACATTGTAGTCTAGGTCATGCTTACTTTTTATATATAGCTTACTTTTAATACTGTATGTAATTTTTTGTAAAATAATTCAGTTTTTACTTTTAATTGTATTAAAGTAATACAATTAAAAAGTTTCTGTATAAGAAATATTATATACTTTACATAAAAGAGTACATTAAAACAATACTTTTGAGTGAAAAATTGATTTTTACCTTTTTATAACATCGAAGCCTGCTTTTTTGTATTACGAGGTACGTCCAGAAAGTAAGTTCCGTTTCAATTTCTCTACGCTGCAGCGCTGCGATCGTAGTTCCGCACATGCGCAGTAGACGCTCTGTATTAAGGAGAAGAAATGTGCGCCATTTTGAGATCGCTGTCAGCCACATACGCTTTGTTGTGCTGGTTTACAATGTCGGTGTTGATTGAAAAGCCCGCCGCTTGTGAAATCAGATCTGTGATTCGTTTTCTGAATGCTAGGAAAGTGAAACCAATTGAAATTTATTGGCAAATTTGCAAAGTTTATGGACAAAATGCGATGAGTGATTCAATGGTGAGAAGATGGGTCCAACAGTTCAATGAAGGACGTAGTGAAGTGCACGATGAAGAACGAGGTGGGCGTCCATCTTTGGTTACAGAAGAACTGGTTCATGCGATTTATGACAAGATCCAGGAAAACCGCAAGTTTACAATTAGTGCTCTCGCTATGGAATTTCTCCAAATCTCATGATCACTAATTCATGAAATTGTTACCGAAAAACTGAAATTTCGTAAACTTTGCTCACGTTGGGCACCAAAGATTCTTACTGAGCAACACAAAACAAACCGGATGGGTAGTGTACTTCAGTTTTTGACCCGTTATGATGTAGGCGGCGAAGAATTTCTGACAGATAGTCACAGGAGATGAAACTTGGGTTTCTTACGACACCCCTGAAAGTAAGCAGCAATCAATGGAATGGAGGCACACTTCATCCCCAGCAAAGGTTAAGCTGAAACAAATCTTGACACCTCGAAAAATGATGTGCACAGTGTTCTGGGACTGGAAAGGCATCTTACTCATTGATTTCTTACCGCAACAGAGCAGATGTGTCAAACAGAGCAGATGTTTATTGCAAGACACTTAGGAAATTGCGCTGAGGATTGCTGTCAAAAGGTATTGTTTTTCTTCATGACAACGCACGACCACACACTGCAAATGTGACGAAAAACCTCCTACAGGGATTTGGCTGGGACGTGTTTGACCATCCTCCGTACAGCCCTGACCTTGCTCCTAGCGACTTTCATCTGTTCTTACATCTCAAGTCTTTCCTTGGCGGTCAACACTTCAACAATGACGTGAGCTGTAAGAAAATGTTTCCAACTGGTTGAAGACCCAGGCGGCAAACTTCTATGAAGAAGGTATACAAAAACTTGTACCACGCTATGACAAATACTTGCAAAATTTTGGCAGTTATGTGGAAAAGTAGTTTAAGAGTTGTAGAATTTTGTGCAATAAATAATTTTTCTGTATCTGTACACAATTTAATTTTATTACCAAACGGAACTTACTTTGTGGACGTACCTCGTATTTTTAATGAATCCTTCAGTAATGCATAATATTTGATAATTGATCACCTATTAGGTCTCATATCTGTATGATTGATTGTTAAAATACTTTCTATTGTATTAAATTATTCAAAAAGGGATCTTCTCTGCCTAACTTTGTAAAAAGAATACAGTCATTTTGCTGGAATGAATGTTTTTTTATAATAAATATCCTTCTGTCTAATAATTGCTATGATAAATGTTGTATTTGTATTTTGTTGAATGGAACATGTTCTTTTGATGCCACTTTTTTCTAATTCATGTTATTTTCTGATAATAACAAAACATCATGTTATTTTCTGATAATAACAAAACATCAAATACTTAAAAAAATTTTTTATTGTGTTAGATATTTGACAAATATGAATGTAATAAAAAATAATTAATATAGTTTATGGTAAATATTTTTCACTAGATGTATGTATTATGATTGAATCAAACAATGTTTGATGTTACTTCACTGACATAATGTTTGATTTGTCCAATTGGAATTTCATTCTGAAGTTTGACCATGGCCAGTCTACAAGTCAGTTTTATTTTGGTCAGTTTTTTATTCATGGTGTTTTAAGTCAGACCTAACTGCTGCCTTGCTAGAGTCCCTCAATTATTTGCCAGTTATTTTATTTTAACTAATTCAATGACAAATATTCAGGTGTTCGCCCTTGTCAACATTCACTGCTCTTAGATTTACATATCGTTGTAGATGATTATATAACTCGTATGCAAAAGAGCCACTGATCGTTTACTAATTTAGTTGCCACTTTACTGACTTCTGGAAGTAAGCTAAATATGTTGTTGTTTTCCAATGGCTTTCGCTGACTCACGCCATCTTTGATCTTGCTTCCCAGTAGAGGCTAGGGAGGTCTCTTCTTCTCTGCTTCTCTTCATCTAATTTTCTGCAGACCAGGAGATTTTCTTCCTTGTTCATGATGGTGTCTGGATTTAGTAAGGTAAATATAGGATATTCATTTTTATAGAACAATCAATTGTTTTCACAAACTTCGTTAACTTAGCATTAATTTGTGAACTTGGTCTTATATTGTATCTTTCAGATTGTATCTTTCAGCCAAGAATAAAATTTGCAATTCGATTTTTGATACCTTTCAGTGAGTAATGAATTCTGTAAATAGATAAAATTATTATATGTGGATTAATTTCGGAAAACAGTTTAATTCTGCTTAAGTTACCTGCTTAACGATGAAGGCAGATAAAAATCTAAATGATAAAAGTATTTTAATTGTATATACGTAAATTTGCATTAAAAAAATTTAACACTCATTCTTCTAGCAAAAGGATGAGCAAACATGGCATGGGTAGCTAATCCTCAACAGAGAATTGGGTTTGTGTAGGTAGTAGATTTATAACTGAAGTTAGTTAGTATGTAATTGTCTAAATGATGTAGAAAAATGTTTTTAAATAATATTTAAAAAAATAGTTTAAAAAATAGACAAAAGTCATTAGTAAGTAATTCTTGCAACAATTTTGAACAAAATTACAGTAGTTGCATTCAATTAGTCCTGTTCATTTATGTAACTATTTTCATCTAACTTTAAGTGAATCAATTTTGAGAATTGGCAGATTGTCAATTTAATTCAAAAATACATTCTTTAACCCTGATCCAAATTTTTGGAGGAGATAAGTCCTATAAATTTTGTTGGCAATTTGTATAGGAAAATTCATGAAAATTTCTACACCTTGTGTTCACAAAATATCAGTTTTGGAAATTTTGAATATTCATGAACTTAAGCCAATTCTGTATTGCAAACAAAAACAGTGTAATTTACATTTACATCTTTTAATCTTAACTTGATCTTACTGTTTAAATAAAATATAAATAAGTGTTATATTTAATTAAAAGTTTTAGTGCATTACCTCTTACAAGACCGGCTGAGATTAAAACAAGGTAATACAAAAAGGAGCAAAATATGCAAGAGATTTACAAAAACAGTAAACATTTGCAGTGCATATTATATGCATATGTATGTGTTAGGCTGAAATAAAGTTATATCTTACCTGTTATCATACGTTTCGCTACAAAACTCTTGAATCTTAAGTATCAAATGATCATATTATAACCTTATTGCTGTTATTACTTAAAAAATAATAATTGTGTAATGCATCTGTTTCACTGACGTAATAGAATCAAATTCCAAAAAGAAACCAAATTCTGTAATAAATAAATTTCAAAAAAATAATAACATTGAACGTAACAAACAACACATAAAGAAAAATTTTTATTATACAAACAATAATTTGGAACAAACACATATTTTGATAATACCTTAACCATTAAAAGTAGCAGTTATTCAATATATATATATATATATATATATATATATATATATATATATATATATATATATATATATATATATATATATATATATATATATATATATATATATACATATACATATATATCTTAATATTTATGAAAGAAGAAGTCCTGACTGACTGACTGATTCATAATCAATGCTAGCTATTACAGCTAGCGATTTGAAATTTTTAGGGTACATTTATGTTACCATATAGGCGTGCACTAAGTAAATTTTACTCTCTACTAAGTAAGTAGTTTACTCTCGTGGAGTAAACTAAGAAAGGATTTTGCAAAAATTTGATTTTAACGCCATTAAAGTACTTACTCCAAATTTAATAAATAACGTACAGCCAATACTATTATAGTTAGAGACTTGAAATTTTCAAAGTACCTTCTTACAACAATGTCAAGGTGCACTTAAAAAGGATTTTGCAAAAAAAAAAAATGATTTTAATGTTATTAAACTACTGACCCAGTCAAAATTTAATAATCAACTTACAGCCAATACTATTATGGCTAGAGAGTTGAAATTTTCAGGGTACCTTGTTACAACAATTTCAAGGTACACTAAGAAAGAATTTCCAAATATTTCGTTTTAATGCCGTTAAATTAAAATAACTACTTACCCAGTTCAAATTTAATAAACAACGTACAGCCGAGACTGTACGTCTAATAGCTAGTATAATAATAGCTAGACTTGCAATGTTCAGGGTACCTTCTTACAACAATGTGGAGATGCACTGAGAAAGGATTTTGAAAAATAAATGATTTTAACGCCATTAAACTACTTACTTACCCAGTCCAAATTTAATAAACAACGTACAGCCGAGACTGTACGTCTAATAGCTAGTATAATAATAGCTAGACTTGCAATGTTCAGGGTACCTTCTTACAACAATGTGGAGATGCACTGAGAAAGGATTTTGAAAAATAAATGATTTTAACGCCATTAAACTACTTACTTACCCAGTTCAAATTTAATAAACAACGTACAGCCGAGACTGTACGTCTAATAGCTAGTATAATAATAGCTAGACTTGCAATGTTCAGGTACCTTCTTACAACAATGTGGAGATGCACTGAGAAAGGATTTTGAAAAATAAATGATTTTAACGCCATTAAACTACTTACTTACCCAGTTCAAATTTAATAAACAACGTACAGCCGAGACTGTACGTCTAATAGCTAGTATAATAATAGCTAGACTTGCAATGTTCAGGGCACCTTCTTACAACAATGTGGAGATGCACTGAGAAAGGATTTTGAAAAATAAATGATTTTAACGCCATTAAACTACTTACTTACCCAGTTCAAATTTAATAAACAACGTACAGCCGAGACTGTACGTCTAATAGCTAGTATAATAATAGCTAGACTTGCAATGTTCAGGGCACCTTCTTACAACAATGTGGAGATGCACTGAGAAAGGATTTTGAAAAATAAATGATTTTAACGCCATTAAACTACTTACTTACCCAGTCCAAATTTAATAAACAACGTACAGCCGAGACTGTACGTCTAATAGCTAGTATAATAATAGCTAGACTTGCAATGTTCAGGTACCTTCTTACAACAATGTGGAGATGCACTGAGAAAGGATTTTGAAAAATAAATGATTTTAACGCCATTAAACTACTTACTTACCCAGTCCAAATTTAATAAACAACGTACAGCCGAGACTGTACGTCTAATAGCTAGTATAATAATAGCTAGACTTGCAATGTTCAGGTACCTTCTTACAACAATGTGGAGATGCACTGAGAAAGGATTTTGAAAAATAAATGATTTTAACGCCATTAAACTACTTACTTACCCAGTTCAAATTTAATAAACAACGTACAGCCGAGACTGTACGTCTAATAGCTAGTATAATAATAGCTAGACTTGCAATGTTCAGGTACCTTCTTACAACAATGTGGAGATGCACTGAGAAAGGATTTTGAAAAATAAATGATTTTAACGCCATTAAACTACTTACTTACCCAGTTCAAATTTAATAAACAACGTACAGCCGAGACTGTACGTCTAATAGCTAGTATAATAATAGCTAGACTTGCAATGTTCAGGGCACCTTCTTACAACAATGTGGAGAGATGCACTGAGAAAGGATTTTGAAAAATAAATGATTTTAACGCCATTAAACTACTTACTTACCCAGTTCAAATTTAATAAACAACGTACAGCCGAGACTGTACGTCTAATAGCTAGTATAATAATAGCTAGACTTGCAATGTTCAGGGCACCTTCTTACAACAATGTGGAGATGCACTGAGAAAGGATTTTGAAAAATAAATGATTTTAACGCCATTAAACTACTTACTTACCCAGTCCAAATTTAATAAACAACGTACAGCCGAGACTGTACGTCTAATAGCTAGTATAATAATAGCTAGACTTGCAATGTTCAGGGCACCTTCTTACAACAATGTGGAGATGCACTGAGAAAGGATTTTGAAAAATAAATGATTTTAACGCCATTAAACTACTTACTTACCCAGTTCAAATTTAATAAACAACGTACAGCCGAGACTGTACGTCTAATAGCTAGTATAATAATAGCTAGACTTGCAATGTTCAGGGCACCTTCTTACAATAATGTGGAGATGCACTGAGAAAGGATTTTGAAAAATAAATGATTTTAACGCCATTAAACTACTTACTTACCCAGTTCAAATTTAATAAACAACGTACAGCCGAGACTGTACGTCTAATAGCTAGTATAATAATAGCTAGACTTGCAATGTTCAGGGCACCTTCTTACAACAATGTGGAGATGCACTGAGAAAGGATTTTGAAAAATAAATGATTTTAACGCCATTAAACTACTTACTTACCCAGTTCAAATTTAATAAACAACGTACAGCCGAGACTGTACGTCTAATAGCTAGTATAATAATAGCTAGACTTGCAATGTTCAGGGTACCTTCTTACAACAATGTGGAGATGCACTGAGAAAGGATTTTGAAAAATAAATGATTTTAACGCCATTAAACTACTTACTTACCAGTTCAAATTTAATAAACAACGTACAGCCGAGACTGTACGTCTAATAGCTAGTATAATAATAGCTAGACTTGCAATGTTCAGGGCACCTTCTTACAACAATGTGGAGATGCACTGAGAAAGGATTTTGAAAAATAAATGATTTTAACGCCATTAAACTACTTACTTACCCAGTTCAAATTTAATAAACAACGTACAGCCGAGACTGTACGTCTAATAGCTAGTATAATAATAGCTGGACTTGCAATGTTCAGGGCACCTTCTTACAACAATGTGGAGATGCACTGAGAAAGGATTTTGAAAAATAAATGATTTTAACGCCATTAAACTACTTACTTACCCAGTCCAACTTTAGTAATCAACGTATAGCCGAAACTATAATAGCTAAAGATTTGAAATTTTCAGAGTTACCACCCCATGTAGGGGTGCACTGAAAATCAATTTTCCAGTATTGAACCCCTAAAGAGGTAAAAATTTGTTACAAAAATTTTTATTGGAAAAAATATGTTTTTCGTCTGACCTTAAAACGTAACATAGTCAGATAATAAAATATATTTATCACCATTTCCCAAAACTCATCCCTAAAGAGATTGAAAGGGGGTAGAAAATGTAAAAAAGGGATATACAATTTTCAAATTGAAGAAATATTTGTTTTGGATTCGTATATTCTAGAAATATGTTATGAAACAAATAATGAAACACATATTTCAACATTTTTTTGAATTCATTCCCTAAAGGAATAAAAATGTAAAAAAGAGGTATAATTATAGAAAAAATGTGTTTTCATTGGAGAAAATATTTTTATTGGCTTTTTTTAAAAGTAAACAAAATATTTTAAAACAGAAATTATGATACATGTAATTCAGCATTCCTCCCCCCCCCCGAATTCATTCTCTTAAAGAACACAAAAATATATAAATGTATAAATGTTTGTATTGGAGAAAAATATTTTTTATCAGATTTTCTTAAATTCAAATGGAACATGTTTGAAGACAATAAAACAACATATTCAGGTTATAATATTTTTTCATATTCACTGTAAAATAATCATGAGTTTAGATGATCACGCTTTTATTAATATATTTTTTTACGTTTCTAAATTATGTCATTAATAAAACAGTTTATGTTTCGTGGGCGAAACTGCGACGGGTAATGCTAGTATATATATAAAAGATTATGATTTTTGGTGTTACACTTTTTAAAGATATGATTTAACCATCATAATGAGTATTAAAATTTGATAATATTACAATTTAAAGTTTTTGAGTTTCCTTGTAAATATAAAAATGAACCTGATAATATGCAGGGTTCAGGAGATATTATTTGATTTTGCCTGATAATTCAGAGATCACACATCAGCCTGTTGGTTATAATGACAACATATTGTGACTAAAAATTCAAATATTATAATTTTTATTTACACAAATTTTGTTTATATTAAATAAATGTAATTGCAATAGAAAAATTTTATTAATAAGTAAAATGAGTGTAGACTGGGCCTTATTAATGCCTGAGCATTATTATATGTTATTGTACTGTATTATATATTTTTTAATTAATTTTCAAACTAAAAGTGCAGGGGTTGTAAAAGTATAAAATATTGTTTAATTAAACTTTTTTTATAAGTATTGTTTCTTTACATCAAGTATTTGTTTGCTTTTCAGCATGTATTGGTACCAAATTGAGCTGCCAATTGTCATTATTTTAAAGGAAATTAATTGGTGTACAGGTTCAATAATATAATATCTAGATCACAGCTTCTATCTGATCTCTGTGGATTTTCCTTTCTCTACTTTTCAATAAAAGAATTCAAGGCCGTAAACGTTGAAAAGAAGAATCGAAAAACAAGTTATAATCGGTGAGTAAAATGGAAAATACAAAATATACCTGTTCAAAATAATTCTTTTTTTGACTAATCAAAATTACATTATTTATATTAATCATGTGATTCACTTTATAAACCCAAATTATTAAAATTTCAGTATTTTGTTGTTCCTTCTGTTCTATCATGTTTTGATGAATGTTCTATGATGGTAATTACAGAAGTAGAAAATATTCCATTAGTAATCTCTTGCAGACTACACGTGTTTAAAAGGATATTTCAGTTTAAGCAGAATATTAGGTCTGTTTTGTTTTTATTTATTTTTTAAATGTAATTTGAGAATCATAGTATTAATAACCTTAAAAGGATAGCTGTTATATTGTCAACTAGAAAGAACTTAATAAAATCCTTTTCAGCTTATCAAAAGCACATTTCTCTGATGTTAAAAGAACCCGGTCAAGTGTATGATGTCTCAAAGGAGAATTTTTACATTCAGCACAATTGAAAACTGGTTGGCAAATGAAAATTAAAGTCTACGTTCACAGATAACTTGTTGGGAAATTTAAGTAAATATTTCTGATCGATGATTTACCAGAAAAGCGTTATTTGCAATTCCAAGTATGCAATCCTTTGGGGACTATTGCCAAAATTACCATTTAAAAAGTTATGATTATGAAAATACTTTGTTAGCTTATGTCTCTGTGTAGATCACCGGAGACTGATTTCATTTTAATGAAATGTGACATATGTAGGTCTAGGTGCTTTTGTATGTTCCCTTATTACAAGACCTTTTTAAATTAAAAAAAACATCTTTCAAAACTTATTTTTAAATTATATCTTAAAAATCAACAAAAGTTAGGTTAGATTTCATTGAAACCAAATGAAATTATTTATGATTGGAGAGTAAAGGGAAAATGTTTTTTTCTTTTTTGATTTACTATCAAACTGTAAAAATTATTTTTTATTTGAAATTCACTATAGCCTAGTGACTTCAGTTGTGAATTTTCTTATATACGGATGAAATTTGAAGGAAATCTGATAAATCGGTTTTGATAAATTAGATTTTCGGTTTTGCTTTGTGAAATTACTTACACTGGGGCTACCTTTTTTTTAGTATTTATCAGTAGTATACAGTATTCATCTTTGTAAATTGGAATAAAAAATTGATGTTCATAATTATGGTTTTGTAATGGTATTAGGAGAAATATAACTTTATAGCCTACTGTACCCATATTACTCAGTTTAAACCATGTGTAAGTATATTTCTGAGTTTTAGTATTTGTACTTCTGCTTGGTTTATAATTCCTTTGGGTAATTTGTAGTAATTTGCATAATAAATTTAAACCATAAAACAGTATGAATAAAGAAGTTACATAAGAAAGCACATAATAATCCATAAATATAATGGAGAATAATGTTTTCTGCATGACACTATGCATGTTCTTGTCTTAATAAAGTGAACATAAACCTTGCTCGTTATGATTTTAGGTACCATTAAAAGCATATATAAAAATAATAAAAGTATATACACCTTCATAAACACCTGTCTCACTTGATCCTGCCTCAAAGCAAAATGAATTGAATTTTCTTTCTGAAAAGTAAAATATATTTTACATAGTTTTGTAGTTATAGGTCGACTGATAAAGAAACTTTTGATAATGTGTTAGAAATAGGGCCTAGGCCATGTAAGACAATGTTCATATCAAAAAACATTTTCCCCTTTATCAGCATTTGTAAAAGTTTTTTTAAACCCCTTTTTTGTCAAAAATTAACAGATATGATTTTTTGGATTTCTCAAAATTGGCTCTATTGTTTTGGTTAAATTTTGTTAAAATTGTTGTTTTTACTAACCACCCAAACAAATCTATGATTTGATTGTTTAAAGGTGTGTATGCCTACAGAGCTCATGTTGTTCAAGCATTGTTACCTGAACACGATGTAAAACGTGAAGCTTAGCAGGTTATGTTAGTTTAGGTTAGAATTGGTTACGTTCATATAACTCTATAGAGACCGAAGGAGAAAAGCTCAATTACTGGTTTGGTTTTGACGAGGCATCATTTCATCTAGACGAATACAATACGTAAATTCAGGTGGTTTAATTCATACAGTAAGTTCACCTTTGTTTTCATGCAATTGTACTGTCCGTTTTTTTTTATTTTTGTGTTCTCCATGGCATATATCAAAAGTTCATAATTTGAAACACTTTTAAAAAATTTGTAATGTCACAATTTCATTTTGAGATTTACGTTTTTAGGATTGGTGTACGAATTCACAGAAACGTTACTACTATGACAGACAACTTTAAAATAATGGGAAGAGAACTTTTAGGCGGGGACACTAATGGCCGTAAGTAGGTCACGTGATTCATATCAATGAGTACAGAGACTCTGTTTCCATTGCTCCTACTTACCGCCTCACTTGCTTCAAGGTTACTGGTCGCCAGTAATCACTTTCCTTCTCAGAGGTGAGTAGATCTACAAGGGGGAAGTAAAAGGAAAGTTACTTCGCCTTATATACTCCACGTGTACAAGCCTCTTAATTAACATGGAAATTTTGAAAGCCAATGAGGCGAAGCCCTAAGGGAAAATGATTGCTTGATTACATATCTGGGCATAAATAAGTATAATTAAAAAAAAAAAATATTTATATAGATGTTTTGGGGAAGTTAATTTTACACACGCTACAACAAAAAACAGAGAAAACATAGTCTCTTGTCTCTTGACATATAGGCCAACCTGGCAATAAAACTAAGATTAACTTCAACCACAATAATACCAACATAAATCTATATCTTCATAAAGAACAAAACAGATGCACAAATATCTTGAAGCTTTGTGTTATTTCTTGCGGACTGTACAGACCTTTTTATTTAGTTTATGGATTCCATCACGTCACATTTTAGATTTAACAAAAATATCAGCACTACGAACCATATACTAAAACTTTATTTTTAGTAACACTATATGGCTTGAGTGTCGCATTAGTGGTGTGCTATTAGTTTTGAACAAATGAAAATCCAAGAATGTACATCAAGGGCCTTCAAACCCACATCAGGCTTGTTTTAAACCAAGGTTACTAAGTGTTTTGAAATTATTTTAAAGTTTCATCGTTTACCCACTGGCGGGCGTTATTAACTAACGTGAAAACGTTGTATACGTTCAGTAATTCGCCCGAAAACATAAGTATCCTCAGTGCTTATGGTAGAGCTCTTTCTTCAAGCTGATATGGTTTTAGCTTTTTATCTCCGTGCATCAGTTAACTTCCAACCATACATCAAGTACACCACCGTGAGTTCTAAACACTCTGTCAAATCCATATCAAAACTGACAACTGTCCGCACAGGGAAACGAGAGCATGTGCTTATTATACTCTCCTTTTGCGTTTAGAGTGGTTTTAAAACATTTTTTAAATTTTTACTCTAATTACAAGACTAACAACCAATTTACTCTTGACAAGTGAAACATAGGCCAGGTTAATCCATCAGTGCTTTCAGTCTGTGATGACTACACCGCAAGTGCAAAAGGTGTGTAGTCCTTACCTAAGGTTGGCTGGTCCTCTTGAGTTGTTTGTTTAATTCCTCGATACCGAGCAGCCTAGACGCCTTCTCGTTAACATGATTTTTCATGGCTTTGAGTATATTTTTTTATTGCTTCAGATATAATAGTCACTTTTAGGTCCCGTTGGAGATTATGATTACGAATACACCATGGATGGTCCATTAACGATGGTTCGTTGAACTTTGTTTTGAAATCGCTGAATAATTTGTATGTTTACTTGTTTTAACACATTCCCGTAGCTGGATGCAATGGGTTCAGGACTTGT
>CM040186.1:86020200-86069463 GCA_022606455.1 Callitettix versicolor
TGTGTGTGTATGTGTTTGTATGTGTGTTTGTGTGTGAGAGAGAGAATGTTTGTGTGTGTGTGTGTGTGTGTGTGTGTTTGTGTGTGTGTTTTTGTGTGTGTGTGTTAACGTGCATGGTGATCTCTGGCGTGGAGTGAATTCTCTCGTAAACCTGAATGATTATGTGTGTGTATGTTTGTGTTAGTTTGTGAGATGGACTCTGGCGTGGAGTAAATTCTCCCGTAAACCTGAATTTTTATGTTTGTGTGTGTGTGTGTGTGTGTGTGTGTGTGTGTGTGTGTGTGTGTGTGTGTGTGTGTGTGTGTGTTTGTGTGTGTGTGTGTGTGTGTGTGTGTGTGTGTGTGTGTGTGTGTGTGTGTGTGTGTGTGTGTGTGTGTGTGTGTGTGTGTTTGATTTAGTGTGAGGAAATGGAATTTGACTGCTCAATCATATAGAATAATGTTATTCAGAAAAAAATATTTCATTTCGACATTTTATAGTTAAATTCGGTCGGAGTTGGTCAGGGAGTCAAGAATATATTGTTTAAATTATCGATGCTTGCTTACAGATATGGAATGGCAGGCGAAGGAGGGAATTCGACCTGCAGAAAGTACAAAGTCGAAAGTAATACGTCTGCTGGACTTATAATAACTTTAAATAAAATCCAGAAAATAGAAAACATTTATATTTTTTAAAAGATTTTCGGGAATGAAATAAAATTTTGTTTTAATGGGACAATGCCTACAAATTGTTAAGAATAGAAATTTTTGAAAAAATCTTATAGCTTTAGAAATAATTATGAATAATGAAAGTAATAATCTAATCCATATTATATTTCTGAAATTTTGTGTTTTTGTTTGTTTGTTTGTTATTCAATCACGCTTTAGCCACTGTACCAATTGAGATGAAATTTGGTAAGAATATGGTTTAAGTATCAGAGATACACATAGGCCTATTCCCGTTTTACAAATGTCATTATACTACTTACCCAGCCCAAAATAATTATCAGTTTTTAGTTTTGTGGCATGTGTTAACTATATTTATTTACTGGACCTGTGATTTAGGTACCTGAGATGAACATAGATTCAATCCTATTTTAAGAATCTTAATCTGTGTTTTATTTATTGCAAAATTATTGCTTTTAATGTAACATTTTCAATATTTTAGTTGAATTTTTTTTGAAAACTGACTTTAATTTGTTACTTTGTGTTGAATTTTCAATATTAAGTGTAAAATATCCCTACACAGAATGCCAATTGTAAGGTAGTATATAGATTTGTGTAATTACATTATATGAAAAAATGGTAAATATGCAGTGTAGCATATCCTTATTTTTCGATATTTTTGTTACTAAAATGCTTTATTATGTGCCCAAAAGCAAGAATCCAAAATATGAAAGCACGAGAAGTATGATAAAATCGAAAATAAAAGTGACCAACATAACCTCAAAATTGCTACCGGGCGAAAATCAGTAACGTGTTGTAAATCGGTAAAATAATAAAAATACGTCTAACACGGGTTTTGGGTGATAAGAAAACAATTTTTTTAAATAATACAGCATAACCAAACTGACACGGTTGTTAGGCCTAACAAGGTGATGCGTGAAAAAACCTTTATATTTTTTTAAAAAATAGCCTACTATATATCTTGACACGGTTGTTGGGCCTATCACGATAATATGTGAAAAAATCTTTATATTTTTTTAAAGAATACTACATATCCTAACTGACACGGTTGTTAGGCCTAACACGGTGATGCATGAAAAAACCTGTATATTGTTTTAAAGAATACTACATAACAGAACTGATACGGATGTTGAGCCTATCACGGTGATGTGTGAAGAAAACCTTCATTTTTTTAAAGAATACTACATAACCTAATTGACACGGTTGTTAGGCCTAACACGGTGATGCGTGAAAAACCTTTATATTTTTTTAAAGAATTCTACATATCCTAACTGACACGGTTGTTGGACCTATCACGGTGATGCGTGAAAAACCTTTATATTTTTTTAAAGAATACTACATATCCTAACTGACACGATTGTTAGGCCTATCACGGTGATGTATTAAAAAACCTTTTCTTTTTAAAGAATACTATATAACCTAGTTGACACGGTTGTTAGGCCTAACACGGTGATGCGTGAAAAACCTTTATATTTTTTTAAATTATAATACATATCCTGACACGGTTGTTGGGCCTATCACGGTAATGTGTGAAAAAAACCTTTATTTTTTTTAAAGAGTACTGAAAACCTTAACTGACACGGTTGTTAGGTCTAACATAGTGATGTGTGAAAAATAATTTATATTTTTTTTAAAGAATACTCCATAAGCTAACTAACATGGTTGTTAGGCCTAACACGGTGATCCATTAAAAAAACCTTTATTTAATTTTTTTTTAAAGAGTACTTATAACCTAACTGACATGGTTGTTGGGCCTATTACGGTGATGCATGAAAAAAACCTTTATATTTTTTTTAAAGAGTACTCTATAACTTAACTAACACGGTTGTTAGGCCTAACACAGTGATGCGTGAAAAACCTTTATATTTTTTTAAAGAATACTAGGCTACATATCCTAACTGACACGGTTGTTGGGCCTATCACGATGATGCGTGAAAAAACCTTTATATTTTTTTAAAGAATACTAGGCTACATATCCTAACTGACACAGTTGTTAGGCCTAACACGGTGATGCGTGAAAAAACCTTAAATTTTTTTAAAGAATACTAGGCTACATATCCTAACTGACATGGTTGTTGGGCCTATCATGGCGATGTGTGAAAAAAACCGTTATTTTTTTTAAAGAGTACTCCTAACCTTAACTGAGATGGTTGTTAGGCCTAACATGGTGATGCGTGAAAAATCTTTATATTTTTTTTTAAAAATACTGCATAAGTTAACTAACATGGTTGTTAGGCCTAACGTGGTGATGCATTAAAAAACCTTTATTTATTTTTAAAAAAAGAACTCTAGAACCTAACTGACACGGTTGTTGGGCCTAATACGGTGATGCAGGTAAAAAGCCTTAATTTTTTTTGAAGAGTACTCCATAACTTAACTAACACGGTGGTGCGTTAAAAAACCTTTATTTTAAAAAAGAAATTCAGCAACCTAACTGACACGGTTGTTGGTCCTAACACGGTCATGCATGATCTTTAATGTATATTACGATTGCGGGCAAAGCCGTGACGGGTAACAAACAGGTAATCATATTATATTTCTGAAAGTTTGTTTTTGTTTATTTGTTTGTTATTCAATCACACTTTAACTACTGGACCAATTGAAATTAAATTTGGCATGAACACGGTTTAGGTACCTGGGATAAACACAATACTATTCCAGTTTAATTGTATAATAGTGACTTTTTAATAATACTGTATTTCATTAAAATATGACAGGACCCTGTTTTAGAGTATCGAGTAGCAAAAATGTATATTTCTTGGCCGAAAACCATAAATCGTATAATATTGTAAATAGAAATATATTAAAACGAAATGACCTATTCTGATTTTGAAAATCGACTATAAATTTTATTGCTTACATTATAATTGCAGGCAAAGCCGCAACGGGTAACAGCTAGTTTTAATAAATAATAATATAACTTGAAGTTTGTAAACGTAGCAATTAGAATAAAAATTAAAGCCAAGTATTCAAATTATTTAATCAAAATAAATTAGATTATATTTGGCTTACTTTAAGAGTTTTGGTTAAATTCAATTTATGCATTAAATAAAACCCAGAATTAATTATAGAATATCTGGTGTGAAAGTAAATAAGTTAATAATTATAATAGTATGATGATTATAATAGTATCTTAACAAGTAGTTAAGATATTAAGAACAATATAAGCAATTAGATCATGAAAAGTAGCTGTAAGAATAAAGTAACACAAATTATACTATCACGGAGTTTTGGCCAAAACAGAAAAACAGGAATATCTAAGTAACGGAACATTATACGATCAGCAATCGAAGTTCAAAATAAACGTAATAAGAATACCGAGAAAATGGTGAAAGAATCAAGAAAATCGGTCAAAACAGAAAAAAAGGTATGCGATTTTCTTGATTTGAAGTGCCTTTCACACGGTTGAGCAAGGGAGGGGAGAAAGGAAACCCAGCATGGCCGCCGCCAGGTAACCAACACAACTGGATAAATCAGATTAAATAATTAACCGAAATGGATTAATTATTAGGTAAAGAATTGGTTTCCGAGATAGGGAAAGTACGAAGACGGTGCAAGGTGAGAAATGTTAACGGAAAGTTGACATTCTCTAAAGTTCCGTGGCTGGTTAAATGCAAAAAGGGAAATTTCCAAAAACAGGGAAATTTGGAATTCACTCAATGGCAATAAATTTGCTAATAAACCCTAACGAGCAGTTAGGCGGGCACTGTGTTGGAGAGAGAGCTAGAATAAAGCTGTGTTTTTGGAGTTCTGAAATCTGCCCGGGGACCGGTGTATTCGCGTTCGCGGCTGCCTACGGCAGAATAAGGTAGGATAAAACTTGCAGGGTTTTGCATAGGCCTCAAGCCATACGTGTGCCGGACTTGTAAAATTTCAAATAAATCCAGAAATTGGAAAAAAAGAAAATTTTCTGGAAAATGGTCTAAATGAGAGTGATTTCTGATCTAACGATGAAATTCCAACAAATTACCAAGAATAGGAAAACTCGAAATAAGAAATAAAATTATTGAGTTTATGTCAACCTTAGCAATTATTGTATTAAAATTAAATTACGTATACTAGTTGATAAAGTAAAATTGATTGTAACTTAAAATGAATCGTCGTACAGACTGTAAGGTAGGGAGTTCGAGGAAAATCATTGCAGAAGATTAAGAAAAAATAAATATTATTGTGAAATTTTAGGTAATACAAGGTTTTAAAGTATAAACGTATGTAATAATAAAGTAAAATGTATATTTTGTATAGCGTAATGATATCGAGTTAAGCATGTTTAAAAATCAAATTATTAAATTAAACTAGGCATACTAAACGGATATAATTTGCTAAGTAGGGAAAAAGTTTATTAATTAAATTTTTAATTTAAATTAAATCCACAATTACTTAAGTTATGTCCGGTAAATATCTATAAAATTACAAAAAAAGGTTAGAAATAAAACAAATAAGGCATCGTTAAAGACAAAACCCTGAAAAATAGGTGATAAATAATAATTTTACTAACTATACAATTGATCGATTAGGAAAAAATAGAAAAACTGAAATGTCTAACTGAAGATCCACCTGCTGGGCTGTTATTACGAAGCGGTTGAAGTGTACAGTTTTTCTATACAGAAATGAACGACACAGCGAACTATTTGGTTTTTTCAGTCCTAATTTAAGTTACGGTTTTTAGATTTATTATCGGGACAAGTTAAAGTTTCACGGAAAGTATTATGACAAGTTAACAAAGTTTAACAGGAAGTATGGTGACAAAGTAATGAAGTTTCACAGGAATTGTGATGACTAGTTAACAAAGTTTCACATGTAATATTATGACAATTAACATAGTTTCACAGGCGATATGATGACAAATGGAAAAGTTTCAAAGGGAGTATGATGACAAATGGAAAAGATTAAAAGGCAACATGATGACAAAAATTTTGAAACACAACTTTGAAACAAGTGGACAAAGTTTCATAGGCAATTTTGATGACAATTAACAAAGTACGACAGTAAACATAATGACAAATGGAAAGTTTCAAAGGCAACATGATGACAAATGGACATGATGTTTAGAAATTTCAAAAGCTGTATGATGGTATGTGAACGAAGTTACACAGACAAAGTTATGACAAGTGAGCGAAGTTTCACGTATAACATGATGAAGTATTAGTGTACGATTTTAAAAACGCTGTAAAAAAGTATTATATTTAGTGCAATAAAAGTAGGAAATTTTCACTGCAGTAGTATGAGTTAATGACACATAACAACACGAAACATATAAGTTCGAAGTGGTTTCAATTTTACAACCGTGAACGTATTGTTAGTTGTAATGAAATAATGCTTCTCCTGCACAAATCGAGCTCAACGTTCGATTGGTAGAAGTAGTACGGGATAAATTGGATACGCACAATTCCTTTTATCCCATTTATACTGATCCTGTAAACAAATGAGATTGAATTTCAAGCTTGGACCTGCCGTAGTTGATTGGTTTTTGTCTGATTTAAATGAACCCTACTTTTCGCATGTACAAGCCTATACTCGATGAGCAAATAATTGCCTACTGCAACTGTTATGAATACGGTACTGCAGTAAGCAATTAACGTTTTACTCAATTTTTAATAATTTCTGCAGCAACTCGAGGTTTGTAAAACTTTAAATTATAATCCGTACGGCATCATACTAGTTATAATATTAAATATTGTATTAGTGAAGAATATTTTTTAGTTATGCCTGATTGCAATTAAATAAAAAGCATCTATAATTTACTTACATTCAATTAGTTATTTAAAAGGGACTCATATACAAACAGCGACAGCTGTAATTTTGTTAGGCCTACATTTTGTTTACTTCTTGAAAGAAATTTTGTTTGTTTTTTTTAAATTTTTTACTCTGAATTAAATTAGGAATCTTGGTGTATCGCTCAAATTTGAGCAGTACCGAATGACAAAAACCAGAACCGAATAAATTTTGCACAATCTTTTTAAACGTGGTCTTGCCGTATTTACAAAACCATAGTAAAGACAGAACGAATATTGGTGACAACACTCAAGTAAATTCTTGATAAATTAATAAAGAAACGTTTTTTAACACAGTAAAAAATGAAGTTATTGCGTAGTGTTTGTTGTAGAACCTATTAAAGTAATTTTGGTACCTTGAAGAAACCAGTTTAGCAACTGTAGAATTAAGACAATCGATTTAAGCTTTGTTCCTTTTCTACAATTATTCGCGGCACGCAGCTGTCTTGCTGACGTTATTAAAGCGAATTTCCAAAGGTATTTTTCTTTATTTTACTTTTTTTTGAAATTCTGATTTCCACAATAATGAAAAACAATTGAATCTGCTTGAATAAACATTTTAATCTTTAATTTCCATTGAAAATAGGAAAATGAACAATGAACGTCAATTCAGTTCCATAATTTCAACGTATTTTGAAATTTCTAAATGCTGATTTATGCAGTTTGTAACGCTGATTACGATGGTGAAATCAGATTTTTTAAAAATATTTAAGACAAAACGAGTTATGTTTTTTTTAAATATTTGAAATTACCACTAATTTTAAACTGTTAAACGAGATTTGCTGGCTTATCCAAGTTATTAACATAATTAATTTTTGTGCCAAATTTGAAATAAATCGGACCAAAATTGCGACGCAAAACACACACACACACACACACACACACACACACACACTCCCACTGGTCAGGGTCGGTGCTCATTTCATGGTCTTACCATAATGGCTTCTCGATTTGGTCATTTTTCCTACAGAAATTCGCTAATTAGTACTTTGTAGTGATTAAATATCGTAGTAGATTTGAAAAGTTTTTCGGTATAGGAATATTGTTTTAAGTTTAAGTTTAAGTCGGTTTGTTTTAAGCATATAGAGTATATTTGTCGCCCATTAGAAAAATTAAAAGAAGATATCGATTTATATATATAATTAGCTGAGAAAGAAAATATAGTTGTCTAAAAAACTGTGATTATTACATACGAGGTAGGGTCAAAAAGATACCGTGATTGGTCAATGCAAATTTATTGAAAGTGGGTATAGTAATTTAACCTTATTTTCCTTCAAAATACTCTCCTCTTTAGTGTACACACTTCCACCGTTCATACAATTGTTGGAAACATTCTTGAAAGCTTTTTTGGAAATTTTATTTAGCTGCTTCATCACTTCTTGCGAATCAGCAAAACGATGACCCTTCAGTGTCATCTTCAGTCGGTAAAAATCATGTCGGAAGTGTAGGGAGGATGTTCCAAGTGGTAACATCATGATTGGCACCATCAGCGATAAATGTACCTGGATATTGTCATGCAACAGAAACTGATCGTTCCCTGCCCATTTTTCAGGTCGTTTCCATCTAACTGCATCTAGTGGCGGTTTCAGGATCTTCTTGTACAGGTTTTTGTTAACTGTTTTTCCTTCAGCAATGAATTCGTAGTGAGTAAAAATAAAAATTTCCCTGAAATAAATAAATTTTCCCCTGGTAAAAACAACCTCCAACATCGCTTTACACTGGCTTCTGTCCAAGCGATTTTTTTCTTTCTTGGTGATGTTTTTTCCATTCAGTGGACTGATTTTTCTGAGGGTCGTAAACGAAGCACCATGTTTTTACCTCCGGACTTTTACCTGTATCCACGATTGAAAGTTATAATGAGGAGACATCGTTTTGCTGGTTCGCAAGAGGTGATGAAAAATGCGACGAAGCGGCTAAACGAAATCTCCAAAAATGGTTTTTAGGAGTGTTTCCATTAATTGTATGGATTGTGGAAGAAGTATGTACATAAAGGAGAAGAAAATAAGGTTATAATATTCACCAAATAATATTATATTACAAATAAAATATATTATATTTGAAATGTTACCCATATTTTAAGTTTTCTGTTTAGGATTAAAGTTTTTTAGTATTTCAGTTCGACGTGAGAGTTATATTTCATGCTTAAGGGACGTTTTGGTTGAGTCTGTGTATTTTGGTATCATTAAGTGACTATGTAGAGTTATATCTACAACGATTATATATACGAAGGGTTGAAAAAGAAATATTCGTGGGAACCGCAGATGTTTCATTGTTCGTTGAACTCATGGAAATTCACCTCGAAAGACAACAGCACTTTCCGACGTTAAGCATTCCGATCGGTTTTGTACCAAAAATAATGACCTGCTTTACTAAAGCTACTTATGTGGAATACCTTTAGGTTCGCCAGCACTCAAAGGAACTCTCAGGCCTCATGCTTTTCCATTTTTAGAGCTTTACAATAAAACAAAACCGACTTAAAACCGATAAAAAATGTGTAAACAAAATTCAGAGAGCAGTATAAAGTGTCTATGTGGGAGTACAGCACAATGCAGGCAATTTTGTGTGTATCGAAACAGCTGATTGCTAAAAAACATTGTTTTAAAGTAATATTTAAATTATTAGATTATCCAAGACTTAAATAATTATTGACCGAATCAGTTTTGAAAGTAGAATCAGTAAGATAATGTAGGCTAGTTTTAATATGTAAATGTTATTAAATAAAAGAGTCTGATTTTGATGAACAGTAATTGTAATGTTGGCTAATTTAGGAATGCAATGTAAAATCTTGTTATAGTAGATTTCATTTTGCCTATTGTATTAAATAACCTAAATATAATGAATTAAATTGCTTTATTAAAAGACATACAAGTACTGAATGTAACTATAACGTCACATTAAAAAAAAATCATTAAATAAAATTTTCCGTATCATGTCAGCTGTTAACTTTCAGTGGTAAACGTTTGGTCGCTTTCGTCCAGGACAATTTCAATCGGTCAGCCTTTACTTTAATCCAAGGAGCTAATGCATGCAAATACTAGCCTACGTGGGGTAAAGGGAGGGAGGGAGACACTTCCCAACCAATCAATCTTCAGTTCCTGTGCGGTCAAGCGTATAGTCCTCTCTGATTTATTTACGAAATCAGTGAAAAGTTACAACAAAGCGATTTGTATATGAGGTGGATTTCTGATATTAAAGATTTTTACGTTATTCCGTTATCTTCGATATTTTATTTAAACATATCAGAGAGTTATGTATACTTTTTTTGTTATACTTAGCAGTATAATAAACTTAATAATTCTGCTGAAAAAACGTATTCGTTTAATTCTTTGATTTATGTAAATAAAATAGTCATTTAGCAACAAATCTCATAGTGTAATGAAGTGATTTAAACCCTAGTTTATTTAAGTTGAGATAAGCTAAGTAAACAAAACTTGATAATCTCTAATGTACAGATATGCACTAAATAAACAAGATAACATCTTATCCCACTGTCAGCAGCAATACCCCACCATCAGAACCATAGTATATAAGCAGCTGCACAGCGCTTATCCCGGTGCGGTACCGGCGTGCTGGAACAGTAGTCATTCCTTCCTTTGGGGTTATACCGGCGTGCTGAGCCGATAACATACTCCGGCCCGAACCCTATCTACCCACATATCCTAGTACAGTACCGGCGTGTTGAGCCGACTGTACATCCGTGGACTATACCGGCGTGCTGAGCTGATAGTCATTCCTTCAGCATTCCTTCTTTGGAGCTATACCGGCGTGTTGAGCCGATAACGTATTTAGATCCTCTCCTGTCTCTGTGCTGTAACGACACATCAGGCTGTTGACTTCCAGTTCCGAAGAACAGCAAGATGAGCCGACTGGAATTCCCGTCGACATAGACCCTGTTAGGTCTATGCCAGTTCCGTATCAAGAGTTCAGCAACAAGGTGTGGTGTCAGCTAGTCTTCCGTTTGATAAGTTCAGCGCAGATAGCCAGACAGTTAGCCGTCTCCGGGTTCAGTGGCAAGAAGTGTTCACCGAACGACCCGAGGCTAGAACCGTGTGTTTAGCCTACCCGACAGTGTAATACGGGAAACCTCCAGGAAACTAAATTGAAAAGTTACTCCAGAAGGCACAGGGGCGATCTTGCAGCAGTTAGCACCAGGCATCGGTTTGGACAAGACCCAGCAGCCGATAACTTTTGACGTCTTCAAGAAAACTTCAACTGGAGAAACCAACTGAGTTAGCAGCAACAGGAATCAAAGGTGACAGGACTCCAAGGACTGGGAAAAAGACAACCAATAACAGTTACAGACAATAGAAGAAATAATACAGAGAATAATGTAAATATGTTCCTATTAAATTAAATAAATAAAGAAAAGTTAAACCGATAAACTGCAGCTCTCTAAGTAATAGAACCCACTCCAAAGAGTGTATCTGGGACGAAGGTGCGCTTAAAGAAATTTAAAAGCATCTTCGACTCTGTAAGCAGGTGAACTACGTTACAACAGTTACATTATTATTTTGGAATATAAATTGTATTCAATCCTCACTCTATAGGCCTCATAGCGGTACTGTAGGCCTACATAGGAAAACAACATTTTCCAGATATTTTGGATTTGTTATTGGTGTTACCGTTGTATTGTTAGCTCATTGTGGAGAAACCCAAGATGCACCGCGCCCTGTTAGACAAAAACTGCAACATCTGGGTTATTTTTAATTTCATTCAAAAATTGAAGTGTCATTAGGTTTGGTAAAACATTCCATAAAAAAGTTAATCTTTGAAAAACAGCTAGTTTTCGAGTTATTAATTATTGGAATTATTTCAATGACAATCATTTTGAAATTGGCACAGTAATTGTCAACTACATTTTTTTATTAGTAGACCCTATAAATCCGACGACCGAAATTTGACATCAATATTTAAAAAAATATAAATGTTGTAGTAAAAATACGTACAAACAGTAGGACAGAAAACTAGGACTCATGCTTTATTTTGTAAACTGTGTTTGTCTCGATACAAGGAAGAATTCTACAAAGTTTGTCCAGAGAGTTATGAGACACCCTGTATTTTGGAACTTCACATTGCAAATAATAAACTTTAAGTAGGCTAAATTTTATAGTTTCGTACAGATTTTTTGTTCTACAAGTTACAAATTATGAGTAATTAGCGCATTTTGTCGGTACGAATTATAATGATGAATTTAAATTTATGCTTAAGTTGGTTTTAAAACAGTCTGTAAATTCTCACCAATTATAAAAAAAACAGGTTTATACATTTTTTCTTATAAAGTCCTACAGTCTGATGATTAAAGCCATTGAATGGATTTTTGAATTTAATTAAAAAAAGTATCATTCACCAAATTTTTAAAGCTTACAATTGTGCTACCAGATATATTATTTTCATATTTTCTAAAAACTGAATTTTGTTGAATTTTGAATAAAATGGACGCTATTGAGCAGTTTCAAGTTGGTCTCTCAACTTGTTTAATTGATGCTTGATTATTTCTTTATTTAAAAAAATGTTGAACTTCTCTCTTCAAATGCTTGGCCTAGAATCATTAAAATTCACAATCACTTCCAAACTGTTGGGTTTTATCCTTCTTTTTTTTTTCTTCTTCTTGTACAAACTATTGGTTTCTTTATTTTTCTTATAGCTTCAACATTTATTGCGGTAATTTTTTTATTGGTATATTTTATATGAAAATATTTCACGCATAAATGTTGGTTAAAGTAATACTATCAAGATGATATTTAATTTAAAATGGTCTGCGAATGAAAACAGAATATGGGTGTTTCTTTTCTTAATGTGAGTTCATAGTTCGGTGATTTATGATATACCCGGAGCTGATTAGATATATTTATGTATAATTGAATTTTTGGTATCGTTACAGTCTTAAAATGATACTCATTTTCCAGTAAAAATGTATTAAAGTAAGAATTGAGTAATATCCTAATATTACTCATATTTTATGTTATTGTGGTATTATTTCTTGAATTTTCATTATTAACATCTTTTTAGTTAAATTCTTATAATAGCATTAATTTTAAACTTATATAAATATTTGTGAATTTTTATGCATATAATTAATATGAACAGGTTTGAATAGCTTACTGAGCTTTTCAGCAGATGTTCTGTGTTTCATTTCTATTATGAAATTATTTTTAGTTTGTAATGGCTTTATAATTACATTTTGTATAATAATGATTACTTCAGTTGTTTTGAATTAAAAAGCTGATATTTTTACATTCTAAATTAAAAGACAATTTTTAATTGACTAATATTTTGCGTAAACGTAATTGTAAACACTCGAAAATAGTCAGAGATGAACCTCGTTAACATTTAAGTGATCGTCTGATCAAAGAAAATCTGCTACATAAGGTTAACAGGAGAACTTGGAAGGCCAACTTTGGACAGCCCTAAGGGAAAACTGATGTTCTAAATGCTTGGTTACTTATCTGGGTATAAATACGTATTATTAAAGAAAAACTAAAAACCTTTAAGGCTGTTTGGAGCGGAGCTGCGTTGAACTGAGTCGAGCGGAGAGGAATGAAATGAACAGCAACCGGAAGCGGAAGTCAGTCAGTTTAAAGAACGTCTCTGTATCTTTAAATCTAAATATTTAGGCCTAATCTAACGGATTTTAGGAAGTACTAATGTTTAAAAACCGTAACGTAGGCAACGGTAACCTAGGTAACGAGAAATAATAAGTTTGAAGGCGTGGTCAACTTCAAAACCGAACATAGAAAAGCCGAAGCTACGCGGAGCGCTTGACTTCGCTCAACATCAGTGAACGCTTTCAGTGAACGCACTTACATTAAAAACAATATGTTCAATTGTTATAATTTCGAGATTTTTTTTTACTTATCAGAATATTCGTTGACGATAGTTGTTGGAAATTGGTTTCCATGACGTCAGCGATACAGCTGTGCGCCAGGATATTTTCATCTCCATTGAGCTATAATGAGATCACAACATTTAAAGTTGATAGGATGTTACGCTACATTAACTTTATAAAAGTATACTACGGCCGTAAAGTATAGTGTCAAGTTGTAACTGTTTCATAATCTGTTTAATGGTTTGTGGCTTTTTTTACTTTTATAGGCTCCGGATAAGTTTGAAATGTCCTGTCATACTTTGTAAAAAAATATATTGGTCCAATTATAGTAATAATTTTATTACTAAGTTAAACACAAATAATATAAAAGGAAATTTGCAATGATTCACATCGTATACAAATACAGAACATCAATCTTGTCAATATATCCAATTGTGAATGCTATAATAATTGAGATTGGCATGTAGTACAATGGCTTTCATTAATAATTTTAATAATTATTAATAAGTTTATTTATATACAATGTGCAAGATATATTTAACTGTAAATGCCCTAAACAATTTTATGCTAGTTGGGTTGGTATGCAATATAATGTCGTTAATTATAATTTAAATATTTATTATTTAACTTATTTATTTATATATGTATTTAAAACAAATAAATATTAAAAAGAAAAAAGTTGAAAACTGTACCGGGATTTGAACTCGTATCCCTTAATTTCATTAACAAAGATCATACCACTGAACCACAAATGCATTAGAAGGATGTAGCTCTTTTCTAGACTAAATTTATTTCATATACTTCCTAACGTGTAAGTCATAACTTGACGGATTTTTTTCATGAACTGACGTAAATACGAATCCATTCCTTATATAAAAAGTGGCACGCGCGCCTCAAGTAGTATTCACTTACTTTGTCTTTTATCGTTACAGAAAGAAATTAGATTGTTAATGGTCGCAGTTTTTTGGTAAGTGTGAATGTACGGCGAGATATTTAATTAATACCAAATGTGTACTGAATCACCATAATGGATTTCAAAAAACCCATTATGTGGGAATTTAAGTTAATAGAAGTTATATTTTACTTGTTTTTTTAGCGTAATGTTACCATTGTAGTTTAAAATGTTTATTTTTCATTTCGGAAGCATTATTTAGTCTCTGACATGTTTAATTTCGCTTACGTATTTAAATTTTTCGCTTTGCCCTCATCGATTCATGTAGTTGAACTTTCCTTGCAGTTTAATTGCGCATTTAACTGTTTACCCCACATTGATATACATATTTATTTTATTTACACTTATTTCTTATTTATATATCCATGTATTTATACCGTATTTATAACCATATTCAAGTATCAAATAGCCATTGCTTCAAATATATTATTTAGCCTTTGTTTCTGGCTTCGTTATGCTTGGATTAGGATTTTGTAATTTTAAAATATCACAATGTATTCGGATGACCTTTATTTCATTTTTTTTAAATAGTGATAAATAAATTAATGTATTGGAATGTGTGTTCCCTTAGGCCTATAGTTTTAGTTCCTTTTATGTCACCTTAGACTTTGTACACAACAACATATTCAAATGTAGGTTCCATTATTGTTTGTATCATATAGGTTATCCTAGGTTTTTTTAAATAAATATATTTAAATGTGGGTTCCTCTTTTTAGTTTTCTATTGCTAGAAAATGATAACTTCAACTTTTTGTCAATAATTATATTATCTTACAAAAATGTTCCCATATAAATAACATAGTGTAATTTTTCAAGTAACAGTTACTTTTAAAAACTACATGATTTGCGAAATTTTTGTATTTTTCTGCAGCAATAAAGGTTTAGTAGGATACATTTTTTGTCTAAATCGGTCGAAAAATAGTCTGAAAACAAAATTGTTTGGCGAATTAATACATAATATTGTACACTTCGATTAAAATAATTAATTGTACAACTAATATAATTCAAATTTCATTATTTTCAGTAACAGTATTTAGTTTTCTATAATACAATATTTTTAAAGTAGTATTTTTTGTAAACGAGCCAATAGTTGCAATATTATATAACTATAATTAAAAAAATTTATGCACATTGTAATTCCTTGGATTGTTAAAGTGAAACTGACAACTAACTATGGAGGATTATATTTAGGAATATATTAGAATGCATTGGGGATATAAAGTTTCAGCATATTACCAGATATGAATAATGAGAGTGCCATTAGTGTTGTGCTGACTAAATCAAGGTCACATTTCATGCAAGCGACACGTCCTGTTATTCTGATAGGACGCCTACTATTAAATACAAACGACATGTAAGCTACGAAATTGTATGCAAACAAATTAATCTGTTACATTAAATTGGACCTGTTAACTTACAAAACCGCATTACAAAACCTGCAACCACATTACAAAACCTGCAACCACATTACAAAACTGTACAGACCGTTGCCACTTCCTGACAGAACAGATGCTGTTACGAAAACAGGATGACAATTTTTAGTATTGAATCAGTAGTATTGAAACTGAGTTTTCGGAATGTTTATCAATTTCGGTAATTTTTTTTGCAATACTAGCTCTATTATACAATCCTCAATATTGATAATTCAAAATATAAAAGTGCGAAAACCACGAGAATTTAAAAAAAAAAAATGAAAATAAAAATGACAAACATAATTTCAAATGACTACCGCGCGGAAGTAGGAAACGTGTTTTTCATCGCGAAAACGATTAATTAAATGCTTGTTAATTCATAACACGTTATTTAATTAATTAAATAACGGCACTGTTTTAAATGCATTTAACTTATACTATTTTGTACAAACACTACATAATCGCGAATGTTTCTCTACTATCGATAACTAGTACCGTCTAATTATTACATAAATTGCCTAGCAAAGAGCAACAATGAAAAATACAGCTTTTTTAGTCTCGAAGAATTAAAAAATATTGCAATTATTTTTAGGCTATTGGAGTTTTTCAAGATAAGAGATCCAGTAATGTGATCTCTTAAACGGAGATCCAACAAACAGCTTTAAATGATAGATTTCTGGCTGCTATATTAGGAAAATACCCTCGTTACATAGTTACCCATTTTCTAACGAAAATGCACGCACGCGCGCGCGCACTCACACACACACACACACACACACACACACTTCAACGATATATCTAAACGTGTTATCGAGCATAATTCATGGTGCCAGGTCTGGGTCTTTACATGATGGTACTACAACACTGCTCACTTACCGTTTGAACATTGCTAATATCATAACTGCTCTAATAGGCTGTGGAATTAATGATAGGCTGTTTTTAATATGCATGACGTTTAAGAGCTGGTTTTGATGTTGGATTTTGAAGGACGCGAGATGCGAGGAACAAGTTTATATTAATATATAACAGTATATTTTGCGCGTCGCAAGTCTCATGTTAAATTAATTATAATTAAAAATTTCTGTGTTTCCACCGGGATTGAACCGGGGACTTTGCACGTGTGAGGCACACGCGATAACCATTTGACCGATTTATGTACATGATCGTTAATTTAAATCTTTCATAGATATCTAAATAGCCGTTTCACCAGTCTGGTTTCTGGAAGACGTGCTATATGGTAGAAAAAAGAAATTCTCCTTTTCCGCATCGTGTCTATTATTAACTCACTTTTTCGATATACCACATCATTCGGTAGTAATCTCCATTGGCCATTCTCTTGGTGTTTCTTGTTAATGATTGTTCTGATGATTCTTCTATCTGTTTAATATAATTTTTGTAGTTATATTAAAAGATCAGTTGTTTTATTTATACGTAAAGATCAGCTGATTTCATAAAACAGCTAATAGGCTATAATAAGTTTCAGGTTATGTGGTTAAAAACTAGCTATGTTAATTTGTCGTGTTTTCGAACAAATAATCATAATTAAGATAATTACGGAAGAGAAAACATGACACATTATTTTTATTTTTAGTTCAGTAACAGAAATTTACTACTTAAAAATTTTATAGTGGTTTTGAGCACTGTATTTCAAAAACATATTTGTAAATACCAAGCGAGTGGTAGAAAAGCGACCTCCCTTGTGGAAGTCTGGTAGAGAAAGATAAACGGATTTATGTTACTTGTGTATAAATCAGGGGGATTAAGTTACACTGGATACAGATTGACATTCATTGTCGTATCGTACATAATCCAAGAGCGCCATGATTAACAAGAATGTTAAAATCCAATTAGAATCAAATAAAGGGACCTTTTGACAACAGCGTTTTGAAAATTATACTGACATCTGGCAGTGTGTTATGGAATATGATTTATTCGATTTTTCATAGTTAAAACTTGAATGCGAACGCAAATTAACCGAAAATATACAGTTTACTGCATCACTATACGAAGTGGGGTTATTGATGACGTCGATTTATACATTTTGATGGATGTATCAGTTTTCCGGTCACCAGGTATAAAAAGTAGGGTTAATGAGTGTAACAATCAATAACTTTATGTATGAGAATTTTATGAAATGTTGGCGTAGTTTAGATTTAAAAATTGCGTTATTCACAAAAACAATTACATTTAGGTTAATTAATTTGATAGCTTCTGATTAACTGACATGATGGAAGCGACTTTTCTGTAGTATCGCTTATTTGTGGTAAACGAAAATAAAACGACACAAAAATAGATTTGTGTAGTATGTAGCTGGGCAATGTTAGATGGACAAATCTATTCATCTATTTGAAAATTAAGGCGATTTAAAATCTTTAGAGCCGCCTCGGTGGCCTAGTTGATGCCGTACTAGGCTTTGATAGGGTACTCGGGCTTTCACCCCGAGGACCCGGGTTCGATTCCCGGCAGAGCATGGCATTTTCATACTCTATAAATCATCCCATCGTCTGCATTAGCCCAAGTGTGCACAATAGTCGGACGTTAAAAATAAATAAATAAAAAAATAAAATCTTAAGAAAAGAAAATGTAACTTTTTTAAAATATCTAAGCCTGAAAATTATAACCAGTGTTAAAATCTGCAGAAACCAGCGAAGTTTTGAATCTTAGCTTTAGCAAGAGAAGTGAATAGATAAAAATGTGAAAAAAATGTAACAAACGAGCAAACGAATTGCGTCTCTATTTCTGACTCTTTCTTTTTCTTTCTCCTTTTCGATAAAAGTACACGCGTATTATATGAAAACGTTGTGTTGCTTTACTTTCGGTATATTTCCTTAATTGAAGAAATAGGTGCACGTTATAACCGTTTATAATACATTGGAAATGAATATAAACATAAATAATAATTGATGTTAATATTGCTAGTTTTTAACAACATAACCTTAAACTTATTATAGCCTATCAGCTGTTCAATGAAATCAGCTGTTGTTACGAATTAATATAAGACAGCTGATGTTTTTCTAAAACTAGAGTAAATAATATCTAAGTTCACGTATTTATTAATTTAAACAAAACAAGATATTTGTAAACATATCTTCAAACTAATTTTTATATTCAGCAAAGATATCATTAACAAAAGCTTCGTTTATGTCGGTAACTCCCCGATTTCCACAAGTGTACTTTTACATTTTATAAAATTTCATTGAACACAAGAAAATAAACTATTTTTATATTTAATCATTGACAACTATTACAGGACAATGGCAAACATTCTTGCTGGAAACGTGAGCAAAGATAATCCGCTTTTACGTAAACAAATCCTGGCAATGCTTCTTGTAAAGAAAAGGTTTAACAAAGACGTAGAAGAAGATGAATCCGCGGCAAAGGTTGGAACTTGTTAATGAAAAGTTTCAAAATGCAGTAAAGTTTTGTACCGAGCCAAGATGTCAGACTAGTTCCATTTCATAAGAAAAGTTCTGCCTTGCCGAATAGAATTCCGCATTTGTCAAGTTTGTAGTATATTTCGTTGAATACGTACATCTGCCTTTTCATGCTTCAAACATTTTATATTCGTTGACGCGTTTCGGAATACTTCCATTATCAAAATGTTTCGCTATATTTACGTTTTGACAATAGAAGTATTCTGAAACGCGCCAGCAAATATAAAATGTCTGAAGCTAGGAAAGGCAAGGTGTATGTACTCAGCAAAATAACAAAATTTCTAGCGGAAAAAATGATTACATTAAGAGTCTATAACTGGTAAAAGTTATTCTTTTATCCATTTAAATTTAAATTTAAAGTTTCGTTTTTACTTTTTTTGCTTATAAAAGCACAAAACTGATTTCAATAGAATTGTTTTTGTAGTTGTAATTTGTCCATATTTAGGAAATATTTGTTTTATTAAAAAAAAAAAAAATTGGCAGTCGCGGGACTGGCCGACAGAAGTGATAACTAAAATAAATAAAACTGAATTAATATAGGCCTATACTGATATATATTTGAATCCATGATTCGATTAATTAATTAATAGTCATTATAAGAGAGAAGTCCTACAGGGATAATTTGTGCATCAATTACAAATTCGTCTTTTTTAATTTATTTTTTACATTTTTATATTTTGTATTTATTTATAAAAACACATGATGGGCTGCAAAAGCCCAGTACAAATAAAAATTGTATAATATAAAATGTTTATAATATAATTAATATAACATATATACACTGTAATATTCAAATGTTAATTGATATGTACTGATTTATATTTCAAAACAAATTTACGTAAAATTCAATGTAAGATATAGAATCAGTAAGTATAACATTAATTAGTAAGTAATATATTATTATTAAGTAATTTATATATATCAATTCCTAAGTAATCTCTCAACATTAATTACTAAGTAATCTGTTTTTATTTATACTCATTTTTTTGGACACATTTTCGTATTTATTTACTTATAAAACACACGATGGGCTGCGCAATCGCAGAACAAACAAATACAACTTATTTGGCATAATAATATAACGAATATGTATAAGACATAGTATTTACAAGGATTTTGATGTACTTAATTTTCAACATTATTTTCATTAGTTACATCATCATTATTATCAATTTCATCGATATTGAGTATTTTGCATTATTTTATACTTTCATAGTTCACATATACACTAAAACAAATATTACACGTGTACTGCACTCTCGGACTCTCGGCGTGCCGCAACTCGCAGCCTGTATTGAGCTGATATGACTCACCGTATACAGATTTAGCGTGACGCGAGCTTAATGCTTTTTACGCAAACAAAAAGTGTTAAACGCGCCTAAAGAAGTTTTCACTTGAAAAAATGTTTCGTTTTCAATTATTTTTAGCAAAAATCTACTAGAAACTAACAAAACTCAGCTAAGAGTTTTCATAAAATTTAGCTCAAATAAAACTAGACAATTGTTATTTCTGAGTAAAGCTGATCAGTTTGTACGCATAGAATGGATAATGAAAACAAAGGGAGGGGTGAAAAGTAATACGTGAACCAAGTAAACAAAGAATAAGGGCATTAGTGAATTCGGCTAAACGAGGCTACGTGTGGGGTGATACCACCGGCAGAGATTTAAAACTGGGCGGGGTGGGATTACTGGATCCTCCGCTTAGATTTACCAGCCACACTAACGCTAAGCCAGGACGGATGGAATCTGATGTTAATTCATTAATTAACGTTAATCATTTAACGGAGACTGAAATTTGGTTCGGATCGTACCAATGCCGAAATGTGGTATGAAGGAAACGTTTTTGCCTCATTAATGGTAGCTTAACGTGTAAATTTGGAGTTTCGATTTATCATCTGAAAAAAAACATTAAATTAGAACTGGTTGTACTAAACTTTGTTCTATTAGACCCTTAAGGGCACGCCCTTTATATATATATATATATATATATATATATATATATATATATATATATATATATATATATATATATTTTGTATGTATGTATAATGTGTTTTTGAGAACTCACGTTCACAATTTTGGTTCGATTTAATTTTTAAACGTGGCAAAAATCTACCGTGATATTAGCTTGGACAAGTTTGATAAACAACCAAAATTCGTTTGATAGTGTCAAAATGACGATCATTTCAGATCTTTAAAAATAATTTTTAATCTTTTTTGCATTAAATTGTTTTGAAAATCTGATTTCACCATCGTCATCAGCTTTAAAAACCGCTTACATAACATTGTGAATTTTCAAAATCCTTAGAAATGAAGAATTTTTTCACGGCGGTCAGGGTTCGTTTTCGTATTTTCAATGTAATTTAGAAGTTTAAAGTGCTAATATATGGAGATTTTAATGGTGAAATCGGAATTTCAAAATGGGTAAGGTAAAGAAAAATACTTTTTGAAAATCACTTTTATCACGTCAGTGATCGCTACGGTGAGTTATACTACGTGTGGGATTACTATATATGTATCAGTACAATTTAACAAACTTAGACTAAGTATGTGATACAAAATGTACTGTTACTTAAGAGTTATTTTATTGTACTTTTTATAAAGTGTAATTGCGAGTTGTCAGAAGTTGGTTTACTATCTATTAACAAAATAAATAAATACATTGATGTAATATTTACAGTATATGTAATTTCGCGAAAAGTTGTGACATTAGTATATGATAACAATATTGGTTTACTATTTGCACAAAGAAGAGTTAACGGATGTCGGTTTGCTGTTTATTTAAGCATCACTTAATTGTAATTAATTTATTATATTTTTAACAGCTGTGTATTCCACAGCCGTTTATCTCTAAGGTATTTTTTCTTGAAACAAACATTATATGACAGTTTAAAATGCTTTGCAACAGTTTAAGGTAACCTAAAACCTTAACAAATCAGACCCTTTTAACTAAACGTGCAAATAAATTGAATGCCCGCCATTTTAAAATCTGAGTATGACAGTTATAACAGTGCTTAAAACTCTGTCACAATTACATATCAATAAAGAAAAAAGTTTTACTGAAATATTTTAAACAGTATTCCAGTGAAAAAAATCCTTGATTTTCACGCGAAGAAAGAAATAATTTTATACCAATTTAAAGATGGTTTAAAAAAACCTATTAAACTATTAATACTTTGAGTTTGTTTAAAACTTCGTCACAACTCCATATAACTCCATTGTCCTGTTTTTGAGACTGTGCCTATCGCATGCTTAGTTACAGTCCGCTGGTGTAAGCGGATTCGCTTGTGTTTTATAGCGAAAAGAAATCACAGAGCTCTGTCACTGTTGTTTGTGTTTACAGCTTTTGTCGGTTTATGTTGCGTTGAACTTGGCAAAGCGAACTTTTCTTTTTTTTTTAGAGGTGTTTGTTCTAGATTCTGGCTTGAAAACAACGAACTTAAGTTCAACACGAACTAACTTTCTGCATACAGTTGAAAACGAGCAACTACATGATTCTTAAATCAGTTAATATTTTTCTTAAAATCAGATTTAACGATTTTTCTCAAATGTAAAGTAACAGAACGTTTAGATCAGTAAGTCTTCGAAAATATGTACAAGTAAAAAACTCAAATTTTAGTTCAATATGAATATGTTCAATTGAAGTCAACTTTAATGCATTAAAAAATAAAATTAAATTACTATACCGAAGTAAATCGTAAAAAGACCACAAATCATGTCCGTGATTATCCGTGATTATTTGTCAATTTCCGTTGTAAGAATGAGCTATTATATTTTATATTGCCGTCGTGGTAAGACCCAAACCCGGAACCTTGAAATGAGCACCGATCTTGACATCTAGGATCACTTATTGAGGGTCGCTTAATTATATAAATATGTATTTGTATTTGTGTGTGTGTGTGTGTGTGTGTGTGTGTTTTAGCACTCTTACGTTCACAATTTTGGTTCGATTTGATTAAAAATTGGCACAAAAATCGATTAAATCTTGAGCAAGTTATAGGTCTCCTACGTATAACCAAAGTTTGAGGAAAATGTAATGAATTAATTGATAAATTAAACCAATTATTCTTTGTTTTTTATATGGTTACTAAGTTAGATTTTTAGGGAAAATATATGTTTTGTGTTATGGTAAAAGTGACATTTAAATGTATAAGAAAAGTAGTAATGCATTTTTTGTTTTTAGTGCTATACGTAGACTGAGATGTTTGTCATAGAAACAATAACTTTTATCGTTGTCTACTAGATCGCATTACTGCAGTCTTAATCTGAGTGAATATAAACCATAATTATTTATTACATTTTTATGAAAATTAAGCAGTATATTTGTTTCACTTATTTTCTGTCATTCCGTTCTTCTAACTAGATATTTAAAATAATAATAAAAAACATATATATATAAATAAATAAATAAATAAATAAATAAATATATATATATATATATATATATATATATATATATATATATATATGTGTGTGTGTGTGTGTGTGTAATAGTTTGCCATATTAAATTGTATTAAGATTTATTACATAATTTATTTAAGTTTTTAAATATTAGGTTTACAAATAGGAAGGCATATTTAAAGAATGTCATAGTTAAAAGTAAAAAAAACATTTTATTTTTACAATAAAATATTGTACAAATAAAATATTGGAAGATTACTAGTGAAATAAAAACTATAAACATAAAATTAGACATGCTATAGTACATAGCTACATCAAATAAGCGCAGTTTTGCTAATATGATGGAAACTTATTTACAGAATTTTTTTATGTTATGCTGATTTTAAAAAAGTGATTTCACAATCATAACAAAGCAGTACTATCTGTATATGTATGCATTTTAACATATAGCCTAAAAAGTAAAGATTGTTGACATAGGATATTGAAACCATGGTTACATGAATCATTTAAATGTTTTATTTAGACACTTCCTTTTCTATTGTCTAATTCCAATAAGTGATACAATATAATTTTACAAGCTTTAAATATATTTTCGATTATTCCATATTATAGAATAAAATTTTAGACAAAGTCACCTATTGCTTAACTAATGACTTAAATTTAGACAATTGTAGCAAAGTTTGGTTATATGAATAACTCGTTTCTTTTTAATAACATAAAAAATAAAATGTAATTCTTATTTAATAAACTCATCTAGTAGATTGAAGCGAAAATATTATATTTTGCTGTAGTTTGTGTTAAATACTTATGAATTATTATTCATAAATAATAATGGTAATTATTAAATTATTAAATAATGTAATAATTCATAAATAATAATGGTCAACAGATTTAGGTAAATGACTAATTAATATGCCTTAGGAGATTTTTGAATTTTTTCACCAAAACTAGTACTTAAATAAGATTCCAAAGAATAATTTTGCGCAAAATTATCGAAAAACAAAAAAAATAAGACCTAATCTAACTACACCAAACTACGCAGTGCCACTTTTGTATAAACGGAATTTAATGACTACAGACTACTTTGCTGAGCATTATACAATCTGTGGTTAAATACAGTAACAGAGACAAGTTATTAAAGATATCAATGTAATCGAACAATGTATAAATAAAATAATTATTTGAGTACAATTAAATAACAGAGCCAAGTTAATAAAGATATAAATATAATCTAGCTATGTATAAATCAAACAATTATTTTAGGACAATTAAATAACAGAACCAAGTAAATAAAGATATCATTGAAATCCAACAATGTATAAATCAAATAATTGTTTTAAGACACTTAAATAACAGGGCCAAGTTGTTAAAAATATTAATATAATAGAACTTTATTTGTACAAATTAAATAATTATTTTAAGACAATTAAATAACAGTGCCAAGTTAATAAAGATATCAATAAAATCCAACAATGTATAAACCAAATAACTATTTTAGTACAGAGCCAAGTTAAACAAAGCTCTTAGTTAAGTGGAATGGACAAATTGATTCATCCAGCTTCTGCTTACTTAACGCGTTTAAATCTTAAAAACTGTTTTTTATTCTTCTAAAACGTGGCTTTCGTGTTTCGATTTAAATGCCGAGTTTAACCATCAGGGTTTCCCTTGACTTCGTCCTGGCCAGGCATAGTTCACCATCTTTCGTATCCCAATGTGTGCGCTCTGGGAAAAAGTTCTTCATTTTTAATTTTTTAATTCTTCTTTTTTTTACAGTACTTTGTTTAATTTTTTTTCAAATATTTAAATAGCTTTACAAAGGTTTGATATCCGGAAAAGCTAGTGGTATATGAAGTCTTAATGTATACTGGTTTTTTCAACGAATTTCCATTGGAAAAATGAGCTATAAGAGCATCATAGTAAGACTTGGTTTATTCCGCTTTAATTGAAACTTGGCAAACAAATCGACTTCAGTGGTAATTTGGTTAAGTTTGTTTAACAGAAAAGTTGATTCAACAGTTTCAACTTTGTGGTTATTTCAAATCTTTTAAAATTCATAACTTGTCGTTTTACGTGTCTTTAAAAATACAACTTAACCATCGTAATCAAATTTGAATAGTTCATAACTTTTTATTTTTCAATGTTCAAAATCCAGTGAAATTAAAAAATGTTTAATGGCGTAAAAAAAGTTCTTACTTTCGTATTGTCAATGCATTTTTGAAAGTTTCAAATAATACTATATACAGATTTTAACGCTAATTATGGTGATGGAATCGGAATTTAAAAAAAAGGTTAAGATTAAAATAAATTGTTTTTGGAAATTCGCTTCTATCATGTAAGCGAGACAGCTGCTTGGCGCGATTATTTATTTTTTGACTATCGGAAAAATTATTTCACATCTGCTATTCTAACTTCATTTGTGAATCTTCACATACTACCTTAATTTAATGGAATAGTTTGGCAAAGTTATATAGGTTCGGTATTTTTGTAAGGTTATTAAGAATTGGATTTCGTGGGCATATTTCAAACAGATTTTATTCAATGGCATAAACAAACCGTTTATTATGTTTGCAAATTTTATTACTGTATTGAGGTACGTTATTACCTCTTTTTCATTCTGTAATAAAAGCATGGTTTCGTTCATTCAATAAAATCACGATCTGTAAATGATTTGTTTCATTACAATTCGCTGCCGAACCAATCCCCTCTAATGGTTTCACATATTTCATTTTTTCTGTACATGTAGTCTGCTGTGGCGTTACATCGGTTTTACTGTTTTCCAATTAATTGTCTCTTTTCACTGCATTCTTTATACTTGAAATTTTAATTTTACGTTCAACTGTATCTGAATACAGCGACCTATGTCGCGGGAATAAACATGTTTCGTAATTGGATTAACCAGTAAATTCGAATAACAGAGTATCTGCCAACAAGAATAGGATTCTATAGTTGTTTACTTTTTGCTTCACAATTAGCAGTCGGCATGATTTTCCAGCTTTAATTAACAATTATTTTTCAAGTGATATTTTCAATACTTTCTTTTCTCTACCATTTAGAAAGAATGGCAATCATTACGTTGACATGTCAAATTCTAAAACTAAGTGTATTTGAATTTTGCCCTAAAGTGTTTTTAGAATCTATCTTAATAATCAAGGCGATAAATCCCTCAACAATCAAAATAACTATCTCTTGAAAATTTCAATTTTCGAAACAATCGAACGAAAAACTATAGAAAAATTCAATTCTTAAAATCAATTTGATAGATTTAGCTTAAAATTTCATCCATACAAAAAGTTTTATCTAATTTTATCTCTCCTAAAATTTTATCAATATAAAAGCATAGCGTTGTTTATAATATGAAGCATCAAAACTGGGAAACTAATGGGCAGATTTTCATGAAATTTTAACAGAAATATTCTTTATGATTCGAGAACGAACATAGACTAATAAAAATTTGATATTTCAAAAATTAGACCGTAAATAACCGTAAATCACTGTAAATTAGACTGTAGACATTACATGTTATTTCAGTGGAAGGAAAGGGTTGTCGGCTACCTAAACTTGTGACACTAATTATCAGAGGGAGGTCAAGTCATGCTCTACCCACATACCTGCTATACATATAAGTAAATGGTTTCTATAAACATACTCTAACGCAAAGCTGCGTTCTAATAAAAAAAATTAACACAGCTCTATATTTTCAAATTTTCCGAGAAATTTGGAATTAATTGCTGTACAAATAAACAGATTAATACAGCTCCATTACTTTAAATTTTACGATAAATTTGAAATTATTTGATGTTCAAATAAACATGTTAATACAACCACATTACTTTAAATTTTCCGAACAAATTTGAAATTACTTGATCTAATAAACATGTTAATACAGCCACATTACTTTAAATTTTCCGAACAAACTTGGAATTACTTGATCTAATAAACAAATTAATACAGCCCCATTACTTTAAATTTTACGAGAAATTTGTAATTACATGCTGTTCTAATAAACATGTTAATACAGCCACATTACTTTAAATTTTCCGAACAAATTTGGAATTACTTGATGTAATAAACAAATAATACAGCCCCATTACTTTAAATTTTACGAGAAATTTGTAATTACATGCTGTTCTAATAAACATGTTAATACAACCACATTACTTTAAATTTTCCGAACAAATTTGAAATTACTTGATCTAATAAACAAATAATACAGCCCCATTACTTTAAATTTTACGAGAAATTTGTAATTACATGCTGTTCTAATAAACATGTTAATACAGCCACATTACTTTAAATTTTCCGAACAAATTTGAAATTACTTGATCTAATAAACAAATAATACAGCTCCATTACTTTAAATTTTACGAGAAATTTGTAATTACATGCTGTTTAAATAAACATGTTAATACAACCACATTACTTTAAATTTTCCGAACAAATTTGAAATTACTTGATGTAATAAACAAATAATACAGCCCCATTACTTTAAATTTTACGAGAAATTTGTAATTACATGTTGTTTAAATAAACATGTTAATACAACTACATTACTTTAAATTTTCCGAACAAATTTGAAATTACTTGATCTAATAAACATGTTAATACAGCCGCATTACTTTAAATTTTCCGAACAAACTTGAAATTACTTGATCTAATAAACATGTTAATACAGCCTCATTACTTTAAATTTTCCGAACAAATTTGAAATTACTTGATCTAATAAACATGTTAATACAGCCGCATTACTTTAAATTTTCCGAACAAATTTGAAATTACTTGATCTAATAAACATGTTAATACAGCCGCATTACTTTAAATTTTCCGAACAAATTTGAAATTACTTGATCTAATAAACATGTTAATACAGCCGCATTACTTTAAATTTTCCGAACAAATTTGAAATTACTTGATCTAATAAACATGTTAATACAGCCGCATTACTTTAAATTTTCAGACTAATTTGAATGCTTGAAAACATTAATACACGCAAATTTTCATGATGGTTATTGTGGTGAAATTACAATTACTAAATAGTAAGATAAAGATATATATTTTTTGAAATTTCCAACTGCCACGTCAGCGTGACAGCTGCATGCCACAATTATTGAGTAATTACGTAATTTTTATGTAATTACTATGTAAAATGTAGTGTGTTTGCTGTGATCGATATGTGACGTGTATTTGTGTAAAGAAAAAAAAACAGAACTGTGTCTTTCATATAATTAATTTACATTATACAAAATACAATTTAATTTTTATTATGGGATTTTTTAGGTTAATTTTTTTTTAGCTACACTGACACTATATTATATTATAAACTTCCATATACAACTAAAATATGATTTACAGATTTTATGAAATATGAAAATTAGAAACATTTCTAGTTTTACTGTTCCAAAATAAAAACGTATTGTATGTTTCGTTTGGATAACTAAGTGGCTTACTTACGAAAAATCTTTAAAATAATTTAATTATATTTGAAAGAGTGAAACGATATTATTTTTCATAAATTGAAATTCCCTTTCAATTTTCCACAATACTTTGTTAGTTATAACTTTTTATAAAACTTTGTACAAAAAAGCACGCACAATTTCTTCTAGTTTTAAAAGCTTTCAACCCTTCCAGTCTTAAGTCCAAGTGCACACAATGCAACGACGTCTACAGCTCAGAATTTATATTAGCTGCATTATTTCACAGCCAACCGAAGAAGTTTATTTCTTAGAAAGATCAAGTTTTTTTAACGAAGCAATTGTTTTTTAAAATAAAGTTTGTTTTGTTTATTCACACAATGGCAATGTAAATTAGGTAATTTTGGGATTAAGAAGGTTTGGTTTAATAATTAACAACAAAATAATCACAAGTTTGTCAAAATGTTAGGCGGTTAATATTTGAAGAAAAACAGTAAAATTGTGAAGTTTTACTAAGTGAAATTTAACTGTGCGCACTTAATTTGTTATTAACTTGTTGTGCAAACAAACGCCTGACAAACTGTTTTGTTACTGACTAATTTCCAACTAAAAAGCTAAACTGTTTTAAAAGCACCAGATGCAGTTTGGTATTTAAACAAAATTATGAAAATAATGTACTTGAAAATCCAATCTAAAGCACACTTTTGAATATTTTGAACAACTACGTAACATGAAATGTAATACACTCAGTGTTTTATTGATAATGTGTTATGGTTTTATTATTGTACAGCTAAAGAGAATCCCTGTTCACTTTTTGTGTCAGCTCTATTAATCGTCTCTGCCTCAACTCGACCGTTTGGCTTTGTGTGTTTGTTATACAGTTTGGCCAAACGCATTGACCGATTGTTGGCACTAATATACCGTATGTAAAAAGTTTATTTCCATTTCAAGATTTAATTATAAGTGTAGTTGTCAGTTATTTCCTGCAATACTGGCTGAACAGCAAGACCAATCGTAATTTTAACCAATTCATGTAGAAAGAGCTAACATTTTTAATATAGTTGGTCCAGTAACATTTTTTGTAAAATATTACGGTTAATTGCTTAAATTGTAACGGTTATTACGGTTAAGAGCGCGACAGTTTGTTGTGATGGTTCAGTGGCCAGGCAACTAATTAAGTAACATCGTGTACTGCAAAGCCACGATAGAAGTAAACAATACAAAACTTTATTTATTTAAACATATACCATAAGAATCAATACTACAAGATTTAGTTATTTAAACAGTTATCTTAGAAACCAATATTAGAATTTAATTATTTAAATCTGTTACAATAACAATCAATTTTAAGATTTTATTTTAATCCAACTGTTTGTGTGTTGTAAGGATTATATTTTGGTTCTATTCAACAGCTGTTATGAAATTTTATGAGGGAAAGTGATCGTTCAGTTAGGACTTTGCAATTTGTATATAGAGCTATATAGCTTAAGTTTAATCTAGTCGTATAATTATGTTTTTTAAAACTTAAAATCTTTGTATTAAGAAAATTTACAATTCAATTCAGATTCAGCATAAACGTGTCTGTATGTTTAATGTCGTATTCAAACTTAAGAAGAAAATTTTAAAATTGACGTTTAATGGTTCAAAAACCTTAAGTTCTTCGATTCCAATGGCATATTCGGATTCAACGCAATATTTGTTATAAATCTGATACTCCATTCGGAAAAACCAGCACTTAATCCTTTTGAAAATATTTATTCTCCTGTAATTTTCCTTTAGTGATCGCAATGTTTGAGCAACAACGCTGAAAGTCGATAGGGTTCTGGTTTTTAGATAGTTTTGGTTTAGAGTTGTAAATTGTTAGTCAATCGATTGATCTTTTCTTTTGTTTACAATTTGCATGACACACACACACACACACACACACACACACACACACAGCCACATTTTTGAAATTTATATGGACATCGATCTTGAGTATATGTATACACAAAAATTTCATTTTGAGGCCAATCTTTGTCCTTGACCGCGAAGAGTATAATGTAATAATTTAAACTTAACACTGATTGCATTTTGTGAAATGTCCGTCTCGTTGTGAACACTTGTAATTACAAGTGCAGTGCTTTTCATTAAAAGATTTGTACCGTATATTTACACTAAAACTGGCCTCGATTAATTGTAACAAAAATATAAACCAATAATGCACAGTTACCTTCCGGACAAAGAACTTTATTTTGCTATACCACGTATAGATTTCATTTTGAACTGGGTTTTAATGTTTTTTTTACATAAGTTCTTTTCTCATTTTCAACCTAACTTTTTATTTTTAAATTCATTATTACTTTTTCATTTTTATGAAAATTGTTACAAAAAACTAATTTTATCCTTCCTTTGCCATTTATAGCATTAATTACTCTGTTAGACTACATTATTTAAGGTTATTTTGTCTACATTTTCTTTGTGCGTTTTTTTAAATAACCAAAACGAATATAATTGATTTTTTCATTGAGTTATTACATAATAATAACAATTATTGTTAAAATTAAACAAAAAGACTAATGTATACAGGTTAGATATAACAAACGTATTTAAGAATTAATTAAGTTTTAGGCCTACATTTGATTGGTTTGCTTGAGATTAAACTGTCGTTGCTGCCACCTAACTCAAACGTTTCAAGTACAATACACAACTACTACATGCAACTCGTCTCTACCTGTGCTACAATACGATACCTTAATTAATTAGTTTGTTACTTAATTACCTTTGATTTCATAAATTGGCCGTTTGAACTATTTAAACGTGGAATGTGTATGTATTGCAATTGATAAATGTAAACTGCAGCTAATTTATATTATAAACCAACAACGATAATTATTCAAAACTAATTGTAATATATCTCTGACCTAATTCGTAACAAATGCATGTAATTGTAATTACTTAAAGGTAATTGCCTATGCTTAACGGAAAATACCTAGGTCGCGTTGGGAACAAAAGCGATTGGCCACGTAGTGCTGTGGGTATTATCAATTTACTCAGTCGTAGAAGTACGTGTTTACATCGGCAGTGGATGTTTACCCACAAAGCGTTCTGGGTATTTCGCTTCGGTCAATGTCTGAATAAAACGTTCTTGTCGCGATGTGGGTATTTCGCTAAGTTTAAAAAACGTCATGGGTCATAATGGCTTCGAATAGTTCGTTGACAACTGTTCAACTGTTTCAAAATCGCAGCCGTTTCAAATCTAAAAAAATATAACTTTTATCATACTCCCTTTTTTTTGAGAACTTGATTCCATCAGCGATAAAAAATACATAAAATAGCACTTAAAGTTTCTAAATTGCGTTGAAAGCATAATGAATCTGACGGCGATAGGGGTTCATTTTCGTATATTTTAGTGTAATTTAGAAGTTTTATATAATTTCCGGTTGGATTACATCGACTATTTTGTGATTCTAACTTTGCACGAAAATCAATTTAAAAAAAACATGAAAAAGTGTGTTTTTTAACCATATCTCCGAAAAAAAGACTGAGTAAACCTTAAGGCCAAAACCTTACATGTCAGTTCGATTTATCTTCGTCAAACAGACTGTGAAACCCTGAAGGAAGGCTAAAACCTTACATGTCAGCTCGATGTATCCCAGTAAACACATACTAAATAACTCTGAAGGCCAAAAATTTACATGTCAGCTTGCCTTAACCAAATCAACACATACTTAATAACTCTGAAGGGCAAGACTTTACATATCAGCTCGATTTATCTTCGTAAAACAGACTGTGTAACCCTGAAGGAAGGCTAAAACCTTACATGTCAGCTCGATGTATCCCAATCAACACATAGAGTACTAAGTAGCCTAACTCTGAAGTCCAAAACTTTACATGTCTTTTTGATTAATCCCGACAGTCAAAAACCTTTAATGTGAACTGGATTTATTACAATCATAACCGACCAATTAACCTTTAAGTCCAAAACTTTACCGTCAACTCGATGAATTCCCATCAACACAGATGCATTAGCCTGACGGCCAATACCTTACCTCCAGCACAGTGTTTCCCTATCAAAGCAAAATCGCATTATCTGGCAAGTTCAGCGCGCCTGTAGAATATTTTATTTCAAAAATGTTTTGAATGGTACCAAATTAATTTGTATTGGATATAGTACAAATTATTCAGATATATTCGAAAAGAGCTCCTTTTGTAACAGGTTTGTTATTAGTATTCACGCTGACCTAAATTAAATTTTTGAAGCAAATACCACAAACGCCATTTTCAAGCATCCAAATCCTATTTAACACGTAACCCCATCAGTAACTGTTTTATTGGACATTCCAATGTTTGGAATTTTTACTGCTTCATAAATAAATAATACGGTTTGTGAATAACTAAACTTGACTGCATAGGCAAGAAATTATTACTTACAATGCGTTCCATAACACAATTTGTTAATATAAAATATGTTTATTGTGAGTAACAAAGCGTCATTTCATTTCGTCACAACACATAGAATAAATAAATAAATAAAATAAAAACAGATTTAAAAAAAACGCTTTTTTGATTCAAGTATAAAATGCACTAAAAAGTAAAAAAAATAAATCATCAGTCAGAGAATAAAGCATGGATGCAGATTAGATTAATTAGAAATTATTGAAGAAGATCCTTGTAAGTGAGTATTGATGGTGACCCACACTTTATTCTCCGACTGATTAAAAATTTATTTTTTACGTTTTAATACATTTTATACGTGAATTGAAAAAGTGTGTTTAAAATTTTATTTTATTTTATTTTCTACTTTTTAGTGATGATTTTATTAAACTTGCTGTACCTTTTCTGTTTAATTTCTTTGAAATATTTTATGAAAGAATTGGTCAAACATTTTTCATAAAATCATTAAAATTATTGGGACTAGATACTTCAAACAACTTTCGAAAAGTATTATAGAATTAAAAAAAAAACAAACTTTAGTTCATAAAAGAATTATTATCTACTTAATAAATGACAAAATAATTGCCCGACCCAGCTGTCACGTTGACGTGACAGAAATGATTTTTCAAAATTATTTTCCTTCATCTTTCTTTTTATTGTCGTTAAATATTATCATTTTCTTTAAAATATTATACGAAGATTACTCTAATTTTTTAAAAGTAACTAAATTAAACTTAAATTTGTATCATTGTAAACAAAGATATGCTACTTACATTGAAAATTACGATTAAGAGACTAACACATTCAGTAATCGATTCAGTAGAAATCGAGGAATCGACTATAATGACTATGCTTTACGCTTAGTTTAACCGTTACTATGTTTAAAGCCAAACGGTATTTGGTATACTACCAAATTAATTTAACCAATTAAACCAAACTTAAAACGATAAAGTTTTAAATATAAAACTTAGATTACAAAAAATGGTTTTATCAAGTAACGAAATTTAGTAACTTGAAAAAAACCTCGTTTACTGAAAAAAAAATACAAAATCTGTTTTAGTTAAAAATCTGTTCCAAAGCTTTTTAGTTTTACAAATTACAACCAAGCTATTTTAAAAAGAATAAATAGAATCAACACATCACAATGTCCTTCCATGTACTGAAACTCTGCCTTATGTATAAAAGTTATAATATGTGTTGTTACCAGCATGCACTATAAGGAAATCCTGTGTTGCTAAATCGGCCACTCGCCTGAAGCGGTGCCCGCTGTTCTAGTTCAAACTAGTTACTCATTATCTTCTTGACAATAAAACATGATTCAATCAATAACCTGACCGTGAAACTTGTGCAGAGTGTCTTCAAAGTTTGTCGTTGCAAACTTTACATTAATGGAATTCGTTAAATTTAACTATAACCAGTTGGATAAGCACTACAAACTTAAGATTGTTATCCCAAGAAGTAGTAAAGAAGTTTATATTGGCTGACCGTAGAACGATACAAAGTTTACTGTTATTTATTACTTCTCAATATTAATGTAATAGAGGAAGTAATGAAGGAATATGTATGTTATTGTTACAGTTTATTTGGACATTTTCCATCATTTGCTTATACAAAGCAATACATGACGTATCGCGGATATGGACTATGAAGTTGCAGCCATTCAAGAAGAACATAAGTCACGATGACTTGGCCTGTGTTAAAGTACTTAAAAACTAAGAAAACACGCCCAAAGCATCTGCTTGAGACAGAAATAAACCTAAGATTTACATGTGATCAGGAAACCATAAGTCATCAAGAAAACCGAACGAAAACGTTACACAAGAGCTTAAAAATACCGTACCAGAAATGGTGGATACAAGACAACAGTTATTACCAGACTGACGTTTTTTACCTGCCAACACCGGATGCAATGTTATCAAGGTTATTGACACTTTCCGGTCTTTTTTCTTAGTTGGCTAGCCTGGAATCTAGTACTGACCCTTTTTCCTTTAACCGTTACAACTTCAGAATTTTTAAATTTAAGATTATGTTTATTTTCAAATTTAAGTTTATTTTTAATGAGGGGTTGCCATAGTAGCGTTATTTATTCACGAGTTCGGCTGTTAGGGTTCTCCGTTGAGTTTGTGTATGAGGTTTAAATTATTTTATCTTTATACGAGTTAGGGTCAAAACGTAAACGTCTCTTAAGCAAAGTTCCTTCTGGAGGAATCAAAGGGGCAACAGATGTCCTGGGCAGAGCACAAATCAGGAGGATCATGATAACAGGCACTGTGGTCTGAGGGTGCACATGAACAGGATAGGTGTGTACCATGAAGAAACCGTGTGTAGATTGTGCAGGAAGGAGGAGGAAACTGCAGGTCACATAATTTATGATTGTGAGGCTCTTGTTAGTAGGAGGCTAGGGGTTTTTGGTTTCCTCTTGGTTCCCTAAGGATCTTCAGCAGATTGACCTAGTCAGTGGGTTGTTGGAACTTATTAGGGGCACCAATCTGCTGAACTAGGTATTTTAAGAGGTAAGTTGCACAATAGGTCAGTTGATCGCAGTGCCTGGGGTTGAACAAATCTCTTCCTCTAGAATCTAATCTAATCTAATCTAGGGTCAAAAAAGTCCCGGAATTAGTCAATAGAAATTTGTTCTTCTTTTTCAGAAAACACTTCTGACAGCCATTTTTGGAAATTTCGTTTTGCCGCTTCGTCGCATTTCCCATCACCTCTTGCGAATCAGCAAAACGATGTCTCTTCATTGTCATTGACAATCGTGGAAACAGGTAAAACTGCGGTGATGCAAGGTCGGGAGAATTAGAAGGGTGTCTGAGAGGGGTAACATAAAACAAATTGTATTAAACACTCAACAGACTGACGTTTCGTCTAAGAGTCGCCAAGTAAGGATCATATTTTTTACCACTGGATTTTTACCTGTTTCTACTCGATGAAAATGACATTGAAGGGACATCGTTTTGCTGATTCGCAAGAGGTGAAGGGAAATGCGACGAAGCGGCTAAAATGGCTACGAAATTTGCAGAAATGGCTTTCAGGAGCGTTTCCAACAATTGTATGAACGGTGGAAGAAGTGTGTACATGTAGTAGGAGAGTATTTTGAAGCAAAATAAGGTTAAAAGCCTCATTATAAGTACTTATGATAAGATTAAATTATAAGTACTTTCAACAAATTTTCACTGATTAATTCCAGGAACGTTTTGACCCTTTCTCATATGCAGTTTTCAGAGCGATGTATGAAAACTGCAGGTTTTGTTTATTTTTAGCATTTTAGGGTCATACAGGTCATCGATTTCCTATATTTAAAACAATTTGTTTAAATAAAGCAATTTAATATTATAAAGCAATTTAAGGGATTTCAAACAAAGTTAAATAAGAGCTTATAATTAACGAGGATGTCCGTGTAATCAGTGATCCGCTAGTTCAAAAGTGCAGTTAATTAATTTATGACAAAGCGTTTTAATTAGTGAAATAATGAAGCATCATGCAGTGGCTTTGTGTTGCTGAAGCAGTTAAGCTGCTTAGCATTTTTCCAGTTCCGATCTACAAGTGCGCTTTACGTAGAACACATGTAACACACTTACACACTCTTAATTTATTTTTACGATATATTGGATAAGTATTTACATAATAATTTCTGTCTACATAAAACCTAAAAAATAAATACAAAATATTATTTTATATTTGTTCATGAGATGAGTTATGGTTGGTTATAAAATTCTTGTTTTTATATTTTTAGTTTACTAAAGTACTCTCGTAAGAGTTTGGGTTTTGAACGTCGATATAATATGCAATTGCTGAGTAGGTATTTGTAGTAGCATAATATAATATTCGCTAGATTTCAAGTAAATGGACTGTATTGTAATTGGACATTATGAATTCAATTCAATTCAATTTACTTTGAAGAAACAACAACCTTGTGTCCAGATACACTTCCTTGTTGCTATTTTTGTTGTGAAGGAACTGGAACTTAAGCAGAGGGATCGCATCACGATAAAACAAAACTTCTCACCATTGTTATACGATACGGTACCGTGTCCCGCCTACAAGTGGTCGTGTTTACTAGGTTAGTGTATTTACATCTTCTCGGTATCTCCTTGAATAGACTTTGGCACTTTTTCTGAATTCAATATTCAATATTGAAGGCTATTTTTAATGATAATGTAGTACAGTTGGAAATTTGGGATTGACAATTGTTAGTAGACTGAATTGGACTGAATACGTGACCGAAACTTGTAACAAAATTTTTGAGAAGTTCTAGTCATTGAAAAAGAATCAAAGAATTTTACCATTTCATATTCGAGTGCTCCTTTTGAGATCTTTAATTATGCCTTACTTTACATTCTGCGATTATGTAGTATCAGTGGCACGACTGTTGAACTTGTCAGTAAGTTACAACACGCACAAAATTATTGCGTTAGTTGTGTGTTTAATTTAAAATGCGATGATTGTGTTAGCACTTATTGCAAGCAATTAAATCTTTTCAAATTAAATAATTTTCAGTGTCACCATATTTTAACTACATTATATGTTGTTCTTCAAAAAATGAAGTGCCGTCTTACTTGAAAGCAAGTAAGTCGACACTCTTATATACAAAGGGATCGAAAAGGCTGATTAAACCTAAGGACAAAGCTGTCAAGTACAAAAAATCTTTTACGCTATCGGCGGACCGAAATTGTGGTGGTGAGTGGTGGTGGCGGTGATACTGATAGCGATGGTGATGGTGCAGGCGATTGCTTAGGCCATTGCGTAGAAGACGGCGTGGGAAATCGATGTAAACGATGGTAATTTTGAGGAAGATGGCGATTGTAATTTCAGTGATGAAGGCGATTTTGATGGTAATTCTGTTGATAATGATTGTGGTAGTAGTGAAAATGGGGATGGTAATGGTGGTAATTATGATGGTGATGGGATAATGGTTATGGTGATGGTTATGTTGATGGAAATGGTTATAATAGATGGTGGTGAAGATGGTGGTAATGGTGATGGTGTGATGGTGATGGTGATGGTGATGCTAATGGTAATGATGAATGGTAATGGTTGTGTTATTGTAATAGTGGTGATGATGGAGAGGTGATGATAATTGTGGTTGAGATAGTGATGATCACGGTAATGATGATGCTGATGGTTGATTGTAATTTTGTGGTATTGGTAGCGGTGGTGGTGATGTTGATGGTGATGGTGTTTGTGTTGGTGATTGTGATGTTGGTAAAACTAATGAGTCATAATAATGTGATGTCAGTCGTGATGATGGTGGTGGTATTAATGCTGATGGCTATGACAATGCCATGGTGATGTAGATGGTGATGGTGATGATAATTGCAATGGTGATAGTGATGTTGATGATGAAGATGACGATGGTGTTGATGGTGGTTGTCGGAACCGTCAAAAGCCACAAAACCCTGAAGAAATGGCAAATGGTGAGTGAAAATAGGTGGAGGTAACTGGGGTTGTATCTAATTCCATTGAACTCACAAAATTGTGTTGCAGCAGACTGTGGGGACGCTTAACTATCCTCTAAAAGAAAAAGTGCGAGCTTAAGTCGAACTTCTCACATCAGTAAGATGACGGCTTATCTCAAATAAGACAGATAGTACACGTGTCTATTAGAAGTGCAAAAGCGAAACGAGAAAATGCAGTAGCAAAGGTGCTTCTAAATATACCTAGACTTAAAAGACCTCTCAACGAACAAACATTTATTGTAAGAAACCTAATTCTTAGAGAACTGCAATGATAGAACTGACGGGAAGGGCTGGATGGTTGTTAACCTGGGATATTATACCTCTGAGAAACTGTTCTTAGGCCATTCAGTACGGATAAGGGAACTGCAGGTCACATAATCTATGATTGGAGGCTCTTGCCAACAAGAAGCGAAGGGTATTTTCCTCAAAGGACGCTTAAGACTTCTGCTGACTGACCTATTCTCTGGACTGCTGGATGGTTGTCAACCTGGGATATTATACCTCTGAGAAACTGTTCCTAGGCCATTCAGTACGGATAAGGGAACTGCAGGTCACATAATCTATGATTGGAGGCTCTTGCCAACAAGAAGCGAAGGGTATTTTCCTCAAAGGACGCTTAAGACTTCTGCTGAATGACCTATTCTCTGGACTGCTGGATGGTTGTCAACCTGGGATATTATACCTCTGAGAAACTGTTCCCAGGCCATTCAGTACGGATAAGGGAACTGCAGGTCACATAATCTATGATTGGAGGCTCTTGCCAACAAGAAGCGAAGGGTATTTTCCTCACAGGACGCTTAAGACTTCTGCTGAATGACCTATTCTCTGGACTGCTGGATGGTTGTCAACCTGGGATATTATACCTCTGAGAAACTGTTCCTAGGCCATTCAGTACGAATAAGGGAACTGCAGGTCACATAATCTATGATTGGAGGCTCTTGCCAACAAGAAGCGAAGGGTATTTTTCTCACAGGACGCTTAAGACTTCTGCTGAATGACCTATTCTCTGGACTGCTGGATGGTTGTCAACCTGGGATATTATACCTCTGAGAAACTGTTCCTAGGCCATTCAGTACGGATAAGGGAACTGCAGGTCACATAATCTATGATTGGAGGCTCTTGCCAAAAAGAAGCGAAGGGTATTTTCCTCACAGGACGCTTAAGACTTCTGCTGAATGACCTATTCTCTGGACTGCTGGATACCTAAGTGGTTTAATTGCACACAATAGACTCTTTGGTCGCGGTGCCAGACATTGTCAACCGGTAAACTTCTAATTTAATAAAGTCGTAAATAAATAAAGTAGGCCTCTATATTGTTTTATTTGGTACGTTTGGAGTTCGAAACATGTATGAAATTATAGGTATATATTATGCGTAAATTCCACATTGAAAATTATTTATAAACACAATACGAACAATTGAAAAATCAAATTGATTTGGAAATTATGCGTTTTGTTTAGCTGATAAACATTAGTGTTACGAAACATATTAAATTGTTTTAAAATAAACTAAGTAATAATTATATTGAGCATATAATATTGCATTGGGCGTAATGCCGTAAAGTTTTGTGTTACATTATATTGTTACTAAACGTTGTAAACAAAGTGAGCTAGATTACCATCTAGATTTGTTTTCTGTAAAAAATGGACTTATTAAAGTGCAAGTTTCATTGTTGCTTTATAATTTTATTACTTCAAGTTTTAATTAATATAATGTTATAACTGTGCAATGACCCCGGGCTGTTTTAAACACGCAATGAAAGTGTAAAGTTTAAATTTTATAGCGATAACAAAACTGGATGAATTATTCATAATTGAAGTTTATTCAAGGTCACTGAAATCTGTGAGAACAAAGCGCATACTTTGATTTAATTATTTTTCACTCATTTGGACTTTATTTCGTAAAACGTTGATTTATTAATCGAATATTCAGCGTTTTGTCTAAATCGTAATTTAGAGAATTATGGTCCACTTGTGGATAATTTAATCAAGTCGCTTCATGTAATATAAGTATCAGTATCTGTTTAGATGGTTCAACTTAGATTTACAGACAGGTCAAATTTAAAATAAATGAAGGTCGTACTCAGCAGAAAAGAGTAGTTTCTTTCCCAGAACAAATAAAACTTTATAAACTTTTGTGCCACTTCTTATATCAAAACTCAAGTAGTGTTTTAAAAACATTTTCCTTGTTTCAGATACGCTGTTTTTGTATGCCATCTTGAAATAAACTAACTTCAAGTGTTAATATATTATAAAGAAATACGACTTGGAACTGCACTTTTGTTGTGTTTTCTTTAAGCTGAACACAAATCCCTAATTATATCAATATATTTGAACATTTAGTACTCAAAAACTACCAATATCTCCAGAACTAATAACGATTTTTAACAGTTTTCATTATGTTGTTAACTCTTCGAGTGCAAGTTTCAAAAAAAAAACATGGTGTGAAAATACTGCATGTATTTCTACTAAGGTTTTGTGCTGAAGTGCTACACTCTTTAAGACTAAATATCTGATATTGTACAAAAAATCAATTTTTAAATTTGTACACGTGTAAAAAATTACAATGAGAATCCTATTATGATCGATGAGATATTTGGAATAATATAGGAAATATCTCATTTAATTGACCGAGTGAGCGAGGTCTGCTTTCCAACAAGACTGTTTGTGTGTTTGTTTGTTACGCAGTTTTACCCAGACGTATTGAGCGATTGTTTTGTAATTAGGCACGAAGGTGCCTTGTATAAAGTGAAAGATATTTTCCAATTCACTTTCCTTTCAAATTGGAGGCCTCTAATTTCACGATACTAGCTAGTTCTGCAAGACTGTGGTTATGTTGACCGCTTCATGGAGAAAGAGCATACAATTTCCAATAAAGATGGTCCTTAATGTTGGTACTTAAGTTGGTCCAATGCAGGTTTTCCTTAATGTTACATTACCGGATAAATTGGCGGAAAATGTTACGAGAGCGTCAGAGCGTTGTCGTGGAGTGCTTGTCAGGAAATTAAGTAAGAACTACAAGGTTTACTGTTCTTTGAACTGCTGGTATAAAGACTCAAAGTGGAGAAAACATGGCCAGAATCCTTAGAACGTTCCTTTTAATTAAGTAGATAGGGTACTTGTTAAAATTAATTTTATTCATCAACCACCTGGATACATGTGTTTCACTGTGTGAAGGATAAAATACTATTCACGTACGAGTAGACGCTACGGATTATCGTGACCAAGTTATTACTTCTTAAACCAGCAGTTCCAAAGTAAACATAATTTTATATCGGAAACAACAGGATCACAAAAATGTAATGAAATAAAAAACTCTCTATACATTTGGTTTGTATTTAATAATTACACTTTTTCAGAAGCAAAAAGAAAATGGTGTATAAGTGATTAATTTTTTTAAAACTCATACACCATTTTATCTTTTCTTCTGATAAAGTGTAATTATTTTCCATGAAATATGAATTTTTTAAAATTTTATTTTTTAAATTAATTTATCCTGTCTAGATGCGTGTCATAGTTCCAGTAGTAGCGCGAGCCCAGCAACAAATAACTTCCTCTCCTTTGCCTCTACCCCTTATTCACCAGGTTCCTCACGATCCAGAGGGCCAGATAAAGGCGACAGACGCTCAACACGTGGCCATATTGCTATACACTCTACGGCTGCATTGTTCCTGCTCATTCATTTCAGAAAAATCTGTTTTGTTTATACCTTTATGTTGGCAGTTGGGCAGTTTTTTTTGAATTATAGGATATATTTCTTCAGTTATGTTCAGTTTCCTACTTTTTTTTGCTGTCAAGAGAATATTTAAAAAGTTTTAAGCCGTCCGCCCTCTGATGACACTAGTGGTTGCTATCTCTAGTTTAGGAACTACTTATCAATATGTCTTGGTATTAATTTATTTGTATTTAGTGAAGGGATTCTATTTAACGTTTTCAATAAGGAGTAAAAAAGCATAAATGGATGGTGTTTTAAACAAATTATTTTTTATTGGAATAACTGTTAGTTACAGTAGAAGGTTCTTATCTGTTTTGTATAAAAAAATACGAACCTAGATTTGAAAATTAGTTATTTATAGATGCCATTATGTTAGGCCAAATAATATCCAACATAATGTTCTTTATAACCAAGAATGACATTACAGAATTATATAGATGCACTTAGTGGGTACATACTATGCACGTGATCTATCTTTGCCACAGACGGCTTTCATTGAATCTGCAGCTATTCACAACCCAGTAAATTATATCCGTGCACTGATTGTAATGAAAGAGCTCGACTAAGCTAATAACTTCTCTCGGAGGTTCTGCATTGCAATTATAGTTACCGTGGATATTTCAGTTCTTTTTAAAGTGTAGCCAGTGTTGTAAAACATATAATTTTATAAATATATTCTGTAGCCCTTTCAATCCGGCACCAATACTTGTAGGACAGTTGTGTATAGTTTATATGTAAGGGATAAATGATTTAAAATAACTTGTCTCGTTTTTATGCAACGGTATTTTACATATGTGCATGTGTCATTGTTTTCTGTGTCAGATGGCCGTTATGCTCAACAACCAAATGATTTAAAAGAAACAGTCCTACATACGTTCGTAATTTTTTCCGGTTATTTCAAACGACAAAAAATCGATTTCGATATTTAATAAATTGAACAAGTTTGTTACCTAACAGAATTAATTCAATTTTTACAAAATGGCGATCATTTAAAACATTTAAGAAATCACAACTTTTTTGTCTTAATTTTTTTTTGAAAATCTGATTTCACTGTCGTAACCAACCCTAAAAATGTGCATTTTAATCTTTTTTAAATCGGTTGAAAATAAGAAATTGATTTTTAAAGAGGTCAGGGTTCATTTTTTTATTTTAAATTAAAGTTAAAATTAAAAAATGTTAATAGGGCTTTTTGTAGTTTATACCGATTGTAGTGCTGATAATGATACTGAAATCAAGATTTATGTGAAAGAGCAAGACACAGAATATTGTTTTTTTTAAAATTCGCTTCCATCACATCAGCGAGACAGCTGCGTCATCTTGACCAAGAAGACAGAAATAATAATACCTTTTTAAAAATACTAAATAAACGATCTTTAAGAAGTGCTTGTACGATATTAAAAAATAAATCCATGCTATATCGTAATTCAATATACAGATATAAATCATTTTAATAAAAATAACCTGCATAATATTTAAACGAATTGACTTTTGAATACATATGCAAAGAACTTAGCGTTCTAAAATAAGATGCCACGTCTACAAGGAAAATACAGCAGTTTTCTCAGAGCAAAAACATGGATAATATTCTGCATGCGACAGCTTCTATAACGTCGACAATCCGAACTGAATATTGTTTGATGTTGGAATGGGTTTTGTTAATATAAAATAAAACATTTCTATTTCTTTATTGAACGCTGTTTGTTTTGCTTTGGCGGCAGAACCTAGTTCTCGCTTGCGTCATAGAAGCAAAAAAAAAAAAACATTTTAGCAATAACAGATAACTTATTTACTGAATGAAAATCGGTTTTGTCTTTTTCAAAACTTATTTACATTGTTGCTATTTAATAACCGCTATGGAAGTGTATTTCTTTATTTTACCCTTTTGACATTCTGACTTCACTGTCATAACCAGCATTAAAATGTAAATGTATTAAGATTTACAGCTATCAAATTACATTCAATATACCACAAATGAACCGCCGCAAAATTAAATTTCTTAATTTCAACGAATTTTGAAAATTAAAATTTTTTGAGAATTAAAATTAATGCAGTTTTTATCGCAGGTTATAGGTGAAATCGGATTTTCAAAAAATTAAAACAAAAAGTTATACATTTTTAAAAGTTTGAATTGGCCGCCATTTTGAAACTTTTGAACGAATTTTTCTTACTAACGAACTTGTCTGAGCCATTACTGTAATCGATTTTCGTGTTAAGTGTGAATCAAATCGTATCAAAACTGCGAACGTGTGCGTGCCAAAACATACACACACACACACACACATATATATATATATATATATATAAAACAATATGCTGTAAAAAATTACTAATTTAAAATACAACTTCAAACTACACCACTTTGGACGCCAACTTATATCATATGATGTTTATGAAAGAATAATTTACACAGTAAACAATACCTTTGATGATAACTAAACTTTTGTTCATTTAACTGAACACTGAACAAAATATAACCTCAAATACATTACACTTTGGGATCGCTGATATCTCTATAATTTATCAATAATTTTTTTTATATATACATTACTGCCTATATAAATTTAAATTTTAAATTGTCAAGTTTACTCAAATTTATATAACAATTATTATAATACAGGTTTTATTACAATACCTGTAATTTCTTTAAATTTACATTTTATTCAATGATTTTAATGTTCGGTACAAAATCAGTTGGAAATATGACATAAGTAAAGAAAACAACTAACATTTTCTTGTCGCAATCATTTACAACGCGCCTGTAATGAAATTACACAAATTTATGTATATTTATGCGTTTATGTACACAATGAGAAACTGGCCTGCGCATAGTACATTGCCAACAATTATGCAACTGCCTACTGCATTACTGGTGTGTTAATTAATTAAATGCAGTTTGATATACGATGCCTGAATTTGTAACAACATTCCGTTATCGTCTTCAATAAATAGGCCATACACACTAAATTTATTATATTTAAAAAAAATAATATTTTCAGAAAACAAAAAGACAAAGTAAAATTAAATAATTTGATTTCAATGACATTCGATAAAGTTTCGTATTTTTTTCATTCATTCTTACTGAATACTTTACTGGCGTAGCAAGCTTAGATGAGCAGCTGACTACTCTAGCAGCTGACTAATCTACTTAAACACACACACACGCACACACACACACGCACGTACATTCACCACTCTACATAGCTTGGCTATCTCTAAAATATAAACTACCTATACTGATGAACTGAATGACGCTGAATGGTGCATATCAAACGGAGTCCTAGGATATCTGAGGACCTCACAGAGTATCTTAGAGACAGTTACTCATAAATGCAGAGCTCTGTACGAGTGGATCTCATTTTCCTCGTGGGAACAACACGAGTAAGAACGTAAAATGGAATGAGCGCTTTTTTCGAACAGCAAAAAGCTGGCCAAATTGAGCACAGCTTCTGCTATAGGAAACGAGAGAAAATAAATTGAAAGGGGATTATAAGATCATGAATCCACAAGCATCTCGATAACGAACTGGAAAGTCATCAGTTTTAACCGCCTAGAATTGTCTCCAAATCATAGAACTTATGAAGAGTCTAATGACTGGAAAATGTAACTGAGCATCTCAGAAGTATAGGAAAGATGATACCATTAGGCTGTTCAAAGATCGCTGTGCATTAGTGACTCTAGAAATTTACCACTCAATGATACTCAACCTTCGTTATGCGGTTTATGAAAAATTATATTTCTGATAATTTTAGCATACCAGATTGATTGATTGATGTCCTTGATAGCTTAAGAAATTTATTTCAATATTTCTATCGTTTCACCATTACTCTGATTTCCTTTCCTATTTAGAAGTGTAAAAACACACACGCGTAACTCAAAATTTCTGCTTAATATACTTATACAATTATAATTTATTGCCACTATACTTATTTCGTTTTGAGACTTGGCGGTCTGAGGGAGCAGACTCAGACATTTCTTTAATATTCAAAAATGTTGGTATTTGATTGAATTTGTTACTAAGGTAACTTATTACGTACCACTAAGGTATTTGTTACTAAGGTAATTAGGTAAAACCTAATTTTATGTTGTTAATAATAATTAGTTTATACATATATATTATTATCATATAGAAATAAAACTGAAACTACATTCTCTCTCTCTCTCTCTCTCTCTCTCTCTCTCTCTCTCTCTCTCTCTCTCTCTCTCTCTCTATATATATATATATATATATATATATATATAGAACATTATTGTGAGCCATTCTGGTCCGATTTCATTTAAAGTTAGCATGAAAATTAATTTTGTATAATAACTTAGACAAGTTCATTACACTGCAAACTTTGTTCATCAGTTTGAAAAAGGAGGTAATTGAAAATCTTAAAAAAATCAGAACTTGTTACTTCCAAATCTCTTAACAAATAGATTTTTTTTTGTTCAAATAAACCTTGAACAAAATGTAGATTAACATTTTCAATATTCAAATTCAATTGAAAATACGGAATATGATGGTTGACAGATTTAATTTTCGTAGTTTTAATGTGTTGTAAGATGAAAGAAATGCTAATTTTTGCAGTTTCTAACGCTGAATATTATGGTGAAGTCATCTCGTTTCACACACTTTCTAAGAACTTTAATAATAAGAAAACAAGAAAATGGGAACTAAAAGTGCAATCATTTCTGTAATACCTTCTGGGAATCATTTACAAAAATTATGAGGTTAGACATTTTCTCTCCCAATCCACTTTATAATAAGTAAATATTTAATAGGCAGTGGCTCGGTAAAAAACCTTTCTTTATGAACGATACATATATTAAACTAAAATAATTTCAATTCCAAATAAAAACCTTAACGTTGTCACAATCAGACCATTCCAATACTAAACAGATGGTAAAGCTACAGGCGTTTCTTCGATAGCAGTTTTCAATTTAGACTGGTTTTCTCATTTTCAAAAGAAAAAAAGCTCTCTTTGTGCATGCGTCGTTTAATTTAAATTATATCCTGTTTGAAAATTTCAATTTAAAGATGTTTTTATGGAGTAATACAATTTATCATTGCCTATGAAATATATACAGTAGTGCAAAGTATGTTTTAGTTATACTTTTTACTACATATTTTTTGAAACATTTTTGTAGTTGCTCTTGATACAATTTCATATTGATATTAATATATTTAAATTTGAAATTCTTTGAAATGTATAAAAAAACACGACTACAAAAACAAATTAAAAACGTAACATACAAAATAAATGTTAAAAGTTAATTTAAAATAACTATAAACGAAAATAAACAAACATTTATTTTATTATTGTTGAATGTTTTCCTAAGCATCAAAAACATTATTCGCTCTAAAACTATAATAATTTACACTAAAAAATATACTAGGACAAAGATATATAATATTAAAACACAATATAGCTGCTAATTTCCGTTTAAAATTTCATCTCTGGCGAATTATTAAAACTGTATTTCAATTTTGAAGAGTAGATATAATTATTTACTGTATGAGAAAAAAGCTGCGCATGCAGGTGAAATGAGCAGGTGATGGGCTTATCACTTCATTGCTTGGCGCAGTGTAAAGTGACCCATGCTGATGGAATGAGTAACACTGGTCTAAAGATATACCAATGGCTACCTGGGATACTTCGCTAGCTGTCAGTGTGCAGGACTCGGTATGAGCGGGCCTAATTTCATTAGCTACTTGTGGGGGTTGCCGTGAGTAAGAATGTAAAATAGAATGAGCGAAATCTTTTCCAGCACAGCAAAAGGCTAGCAGGATATAGCATAGCAAGACTCTGTAAGCGCCTCAATAATGAATGTTTTGTAGCACCTCATTGGCAGGTGGACAGAGGCCTGCGACTTTTGTAACTGCTGTTCTTTCTGACGTTGCGAATGTAAACCAGTTCAAAAATGGAACTTATACCGTATAAAACTAAGTTTGCAGAATACACCTGCTGCATACGTAAATATGTGTACAAGATTAAACCTTGAAGAATTGGTCGGGTGCCGCAAGTGTCATGACTTTTGCGTGTATTTAAAACATGTACATCTTGTAAACATTGGTAGGATGACGATTCTACAGTGCGATCGTGTATCCGCAATATACGGCGGAGGCAGTTGAGGTAAGCAGGTGATGGGCTTAGCGATCCCACCGTACCTCTAGCTCATACTGCTCTTACTCATCTACTCAAGACACACACACACACCTGTGCATGCTCACATTCAAAAGTCATCTAGTCCATAATCAACTTGAAGATGTTCCGGACAGATGAGTGGGATTCTGTTTCCACATCATACAGTTTCATGAGCATATTCCTTATTGGCATTTGCGTGTTATTTTCTCGGACGAGTCCACGTCCTATCGCAATGGGTAGTTAATATGCGTAATTGTAATTATTATATTACCACAAACCCTCATGTTCTTCAACAAAAAATGTTAAATCGAAATGTATTAATATTTGGGCAGCTGTTAATGCTAATGGAATGTTGTCTTATGACATTTCAGACAATACCGGGACTGGAAGTAGGTATGAATGAGTTTTAAATACACATTTATTGCCACATTTTTCGGTATACCGAACTTTTTTTATAACAGGCAAGTCTTGCAAAACGCCCATCTTTATTGTAACCATGATTTAGTAGACTCTTTAAGTATTGTAGGCTACTGCATTACTTGGAAGTAACCTAATTAATTTCTCATGTACATTTTACTCTAAGTTATAATGAACAATAGATTTTATGCTATTTAATGCCAACCAATGCCTTTATTTTACCTGCTTGTGATAATTTTGTGAAATATAATGTAATTTT
>CM040186.1:86069563-86269563 GCA_022606455.1 Callitettix versicolor
CTACTGCACTAGCTGGTCGTGGTTTATCAATCATATCATCACCCGCACTTATCGATACATGTTCAGTCACTGACGAGCTATCACTTTGCACAACTAACTTTTCATCGCGGCGCGATTCGTTATCTGAGCCACTTGTATCAATAACATTTGGAACACTTTCTTGTTGAACAGCTGACTCGGTTTCTTGGATAAACTTCGGTACATGTAGATCACTGGGCACAGGTATTTCACTCTTCTTGCAGGTCCCATCAGTTCTCTTGCAAATCCATCGAAGAAGGTGCCTACTTCAATGATCTGATCTAAATGTCGTTTCCAAACCAGTCGTGGATCATCAAAACTTTGCAGAGGTAATTTCGTGGACCAAGGACTTCTACGATCTCGGCTTTTCTCCACCCTGGTTTATTTGGCACTCTATAGTCGCGAACATAAACTAATTGATTTGGTTTGAAAATTAGATCTCGATTGCCTTTATAATATTCTATTTGCTTTGCAGCTTTATCAGGTGACATGTTTTCTCTGAGCAGATGTAATCTCGTTCTTAGTTCTCTTCCCATCATGAGTTTTGCTGGAGTTTGGTTCGTCGTACAGTGTGGAGTTGTTCTATACATCATTAAATATCTTGAAATTAGAGTTTCTTTACTTATACCCTGGTTCACGGGATCTAGAAGCATTTTCTTCATGCCGCTCTTGAAGGATCTGACTGCGTTTTCTGCCGCGCCGTTCGTCGACGGATGCGCTGGTGCCGTTCTCGCATGTCGTATACCATTTTTCTTCAAAAAAATCGTAAATTCTTCGGATGTAAACTGCGCTCCGTTGTCCGAAACTACGGTCTTTGGCAAGCCAAAACGCGAGCAGAAGTCTCGACATTTTTCAATCGTCGATGCCGCGTCACATCTTCCCATTGTATAAACTTCGGGCCATTTAGAGTAGGCATCTGTTAAAATTAGGTAGGTTTTTCCTTCGAATGGCCCCAAGAAGTCTATATGGACTCTTTCGAGTGGCTTACTACAATTTTCGTATTTGATCAGCTTGGCCTTTTCGGGGTTATCTGCTACCCGTCTGCAGATGTCGCAACTCTTTGCGAAATTTTCTATTTGGCTATCCATGCCCGGCCACCAGAAAAATTGCCGTGCAAGCGATTTCATCTTGCTGGAGCCATATGAGTTGCATGGATTTCTTCCAACAGCTCCAGTTGGCATTTTTCGGGTATGATGACTCGGTAACCCCACAATATTAGGCCGCTTTCAATACTTAGTTCTTCTTTGCGGAGGTGGTAGGGCTTCAAGCTGTCTTCTACTTTGCCAGGCCACTCTGTCATCGTGTAAAGCATGGCTTGTTCAAGATTGCATCGCTCTTGATGCTTTGCCTGAGCTTTTTGGCACTTACTGGTGTTCTCTCTTCTTATATGGAACACGAAGTAATCGCGTGACTCGTCAGTTTCTTTCTCACTATGCTCCATCGGCAACCGTGACAGTCCATCCGCTCCTCCGTTGTTTTGACCTTTGACGTACTTCAAATTGTACTGTAGGCCGCTGAGGTACCAGGCCCATCTTTGCAACCTGCCCGCAGCCATTAGGGAATCCCTTCTCCTCTCCAAAGAGAGCCAGTAAAGGTCGATGATCAGACTCGATCGTAAATTTTCTGCCCAATAGGTACTGCTGCAATTTTTTGGCACCCCAATATATAGCGAGCGCTTCCAAGTGGATCGTAGCGTAGTTTTCTCTGCTCACGTTAGCGTTCGGGACGCAAACGATATCGGACGCTCGGAGCCGTCAGGATACACATGTATGCAGCACTGCACCCGATCCTCCTTGGAAGCGTCACAGGCAAGCTTGACTGGCAGCTGCGCATCGAAGTGAGCCAAACTTCTTTCGGACATTAACTCGCTCTTCACGTTTTTAAAACTTTCTTTGCATTTTTTGTCCATTTAAATTCCGCACCTTTTTAGCAGCTCATACATCGGCGCTAATTTATTTGCCAAATTTGGTATAAAACGCGCATAATAATTAATCATGCCAATAAAGGCTTTCACTTGTGTCACGTCTTTGGGTTCAGGTAACTTGGCAATGGCCTCGACTTTCTGAGGATTTTTGTGGAGGCCTGTGCAGAAAATACTCAATTTTCTCTTGGAAAAGCACATTTTTTTCTATTCAACTTTAGACCTTTTTCCGTAACCGTTGTAACACTTTTTTAAATTTTTACATGTTCCGCAGTCCCGTTTCCCGTCACGACTATATCGTCAACAAAGTTTTTCACACCATCTAAACCTTGCAACACTTTTTCAATTTCATGTTGAAAAGTTTCAACTGCCGGCTTGGTGCCAAACGGTAAACGGTTCATTGCGTACATACCGCGGTGTGTGCTCCACGCCAACAAATATCGCGTTTCTTCCGACACTTCCAGCTGATTATACGCCCATAGCAAATCCAGCTTTGTAAACGTATCTCCCCCTTGAGAGCTGCAAAGAGCTCTTCGATACGCGGAATCGGGTGTTTGAAATCTTCAAGATATTTATTTTCGGTCATTTTATAATCTGCGCACACACGCACGTCACCATTTGATTTCAGCACCGGTACGAGTGGCGTACCCCACTCTGCATTATCGATCTTTGAAATTACACCATCGCGTTCGAGACGATCGATCTCTTTATCGATATCACTTTTAAAAGCGAATGGCATAGGGCGAGGACTCAAAACACTGGCTTGACACTTTCTTTCAATTTTAAATGCACTTTACGCCCTTTGAGTTTGCCAAGTTTACCGTCGAACAGATCTGCGTACTCAGTCAAAATATTATCAACAAGTCTCTTATCAACCGCTATATGATTCACTTCAGTTACTCGAAAACCTAGCATGTACATTATATCGCGCCCCATCAGCGCTTTATTGTCCTGTCTCTTAACAATGACAATAGTACCTACACACTTCCTTTTTCGGTACTGGAGCTCGACAGTGATCTTCCCTATTGGCAAAATCGAGCTTCCGTCGTAGAAACTGAGCACTCTGTTTGATGTTTCTAATTTACAATGACTCAGCTCTCTTCTATATAGAGCTTCTGGGATAACCGACACAGTAGCACCACTGTCGATTTCCATCGTCACTTCTTTCCCGGCAATTTTCACTCGAGCCCACACGGGTGGTGGTGAGGTGGCGTCGCCGTCGGACATTGTATATAGCGCTCGGACCCCTCTTCCTCTCCTTCCAAGAAATTGGTGTCTCTGCCTCTGCTTCTATTTTTCTGAGAATTGTTTGTCGTCTCAGCATTCTTGTTCTTTTGAAAACAGACTTTGCTGAGGTGCCCTATTTTATGGCACGTATCGCACTCATACTTTTTATATTTACAGTCAGCCGACGTGTGATTATCATTACCGCAGCGCCGGCAACTTTGACCCGTTGCAGACCTATTCTTGGAAGACTCCTGTTTCTTCTTATGACCTGCGAGAGTATTTTTATTTTGGCTTTTAGCGGTCGAAATTCTGTTTACTTCTCTTTCCTCCGAAAAAGCGTTGGCGATCGTTGCTTCTTTTTTTAAAGCCGTCTCGAGGATAGTCTCTAGAGCTGTTGCAGGGTCTTCCTCGATGACGCGATCTAAGATTTTTCCTGGCCGTAGGCCGGTCACAAATTTATCTTTTATTTGAGAATTTAGATTTGCACCAAATTCGCAATTCACATCACTCTCTTTAACACGCGCATACCACGCACTAACCGTTTCACCAGTGGATTGCTTCAATTCGTAGAAATCTCGTCTCTCCTTGAATACCGAGATTCTGGGGAAAATTGCTTCTTGAGTACTTCGCACAATTCTTTGTATGTTTTATCTCTAGGAAGGACAGGATCACACAAATCTCTTAGCACCTTATAGACCTCCTCGTCCATGCTTGTAATGAGGATCGATGTCTTCCTATCGTCGGCGATGAAATTCGCTATACAATATTGCTCCAGCCTCTCAGCGAAAATTTCCCAATTATCTCCGATCTTAAATTCTTTCAGGTTTCCAACTGCTGCACAAATATTGACCTTCTGCGTCACCGCTGTTGCTTTTTCACTTTGACCGGTCGCCATGTTGCTATTATTTATCGATTCGCACTCTTTGCTATCAACTTTTACAGCACTAGTTGAGCTTTTTCACACTAGTTCACACACAAAAAATTTACCTCGTCGCCAATATGTAATATCGTGAATATAATCTTAAAATAAATGAAAACTCTTCAGGTTTACTTTTTTTTTTTTTTTTTTTTAACGTCTGACTATTGTGCACACTTGGGCTAATGCAGACGGTGGGATGATTTATAACGTATGAAAATGCCAAGCCCTCGCCGGGAATCGAACCCGGATCCTCGGGATGAAAGCCTAGTACGCTATCCACTAGACCACCGAGGCGGCCCTTTTTGGCAGGTTATCGGTTTGGCGGTCACCGTAGCACTGGCACGCCGTGCGGCGGGGTGCGACAACTAGCCACAAGTGGTGCCAACCGTAGGGCAATACAACCGTAGTAATACCTATATACTACACATAGATTCTTTATATTTGGTTATATAGCTATTTTGTCTGCATAGAGCCCTTAAAATGACATTCATTTAACATAAGCATATTAAATGTACAACACATTTAAAAGAACACAAAAAGGATTTTATTGGACAAATATTTGCTACTCTTGAAACTTCTGTATAAGTGAAAGAGTTGTAGCAAGAATGTAAAGGAAAAAAGAGAATTTCTGACAAGTAAAGGTATGTTGGTGGAAGTTGAATATGGTATTTTTCCTTAAAGTATTAATCTAGTGTTGAATTAAATTTGAATAAATTTACATTACACACATTGTAATTGAAACACTAAATACTAATAATTAATTAAATATTTGTAACTCACAAGTTTTTTTGTATCAATAGCTTTGAATACTGTAGGCTACTAGTGTAACTTATTGTTTACTCTTATACTTATAAAATGATTAACCTGCTTAAATGACACCTTTGCAGAGTGAAAAAGGAACTGAGAGAGCGTTTGGAAAAATAAATAAATATACAAATATTTACTAGGTAATCAATTTTTGATTTTTTAAAATTTATTTTTTTCTACATATTTTGTTCTATTAATTACATTTTTCTTGTTGATAATCCATTGTCAGATTTATTCTTACCAAACTCTTTATACCAAAAGATCCTAATATGGAATTTAATCATAAAAATGAATTACAAGTATTTTAATTTACTATAAAAATATAAAAATAAAATTATTTTTATCTTCAAACTGTGTAATCAATAGTTCAAAGTATATGCTTCAAAGTATAGATCTTGCAGTATATTGTTAATTAATTGCCTGGCCAACTCTCAATAATAGTGCTCTCTGATGTGCTTAAAACCTTTTCTGCCAGTGTGATTGGTAATTATAATATTTATAAAAAAATGTTACTATGCCAACGTTTTTGGAAATTTTATGTTGTTTCAATTAAGTGGTCAAAACTGTGTTAAGACAAGCCATTCAGACAGTTTTACAAGAAATAACCAGCAACTACTCGTTATCATTAAATTGGAGACCACCATCTTGAAACAAAAGCGAATGAGAAAAATCTTACACACATATGTCATTCAGGCTTTATACACAAGTTACCTTTGTACTGTATTTCAAAAGAATAATAGAGTATGACTCGTTGCTAAGTTGTAATCATTATCTGTAATTGTGATAGCCTTTATAATACCTGCATTTTTTGTGAACAATATTTTCTCAACCCACCTGCTGTCACCGCTGTAGTGAACAGAGTTAACTTTATTAATATGCCCTTTCAGCATCTTTTTGGTGGTTAATCTTACTTTTGGTGCATCGGCCAAGTCAGCACAAACATCTTCTAGTTTCTTATCCACAACTTTTTCTTGATCTGCCTAGCAAGAAAGGAAACAGTGAATTCATCTTGAACTGAAAGTGCACTGAATTTCATTTAAACATTTAAATTGAAATATTTTGTATTGTTACTTAAAATGTGTTACAGTCAACTTACTTTGCATTTCTTAATTAATTCTTCTAGTTCTTTTTTTAGTGCTGCAGTTTCAGGATCGTCTTTTCCCATGTTAGATGTTAAGGAGCCTAAAGTAAATGAAAAGTTGGTTTAATATTTCCATCTAAACTAATTTTATTTTTATGCATAAAAAAGCTTGCCATAAGTCTTGGTTTGACCAGGACAAACCTGGTTTTGGGCTCTAATCCCGTTGTCCTAACCAGATTTGTGCATTTCCTAATCAACAGTCAAATATGAAAGTAAAATTTGAAAAATAGTAACCAAATTACCAAAAACTGACACAAAAATCCAAATGATAGTACAGATATAATAACTAAGATTAATAATTTGAATAAGTGATTTAAAACAACGTATTAATTTAGTTAGGAGTGACCAGCATATCATTGAGTCATAGCATCGGCACATGTAGATAGTGGAAAGATTTTTTTTGTTAATGATAATATATTATGAAAAGAAAAAATTAAATAAGTTACAAGTCAACTGAAAGACCCTTAGTATTAATTATACAAGTTTTTCTGTTACTCAGATTTCTACGGAAAAAATAAATAAAAACAAAAAATATTTTTGGGGAAATTATGAATTGCTTGTGAATTTGTTAGGTTAGTTTCGTAAGAAAAAATAATTTTGCACTGTTTAAAACTTTATTAGGTTTAATAGTTATTAATACAAAACTTTTTAAAAAATTGTCTAAAAGTACATTTTTGTAGTAATGAATTTCAAAATTTTCATTATGGAAACCATTGTACATTTTTCCTTAGTGTTTCATATATCCCATTTCCCATTCCTTGGTCCTGGTTTCACTATGACTATGGCAAGGCTATGAATAAACAATTAAAACACATTGATTGACACTGTTTAAATTATACTCGCTTATTTATCATTCTTCATATATATATATATATATATATATATATATATATATATATATATATATATATATATATATATATATATGTGTGTGTGTGTGTGTGTGTGTGTGTGTGTGTGTGTGTGTGTGTGTGTGTGTGTGTGTGTGTGTGTGTGTGTGTGTGTGTGTGTGTGTGTGTGTGTGTGTGTGTGTGTGTGTGTGTGTGTGTGTGTGTGTGTGTGTGTGTGTGTGTGTGTGTGTGTGTGTGTGTGTGTGTGTGTGTGTGTGTGTGTGTGTGTGTGTGTGTGTGTGTGTGTGTGTGTGTGTGTGTGTGTGTCACAATACATATACACAATACATAATTAATTCTGTATCTAAATAATTATTTATAAGCAGAATTAAATTATGTATTAATGAACTATAAACAATAAAACATTGCAACTTTTTTACAATTAGTTTAATTATTTACTTGTTCTTAATAATTGTGTTCATTATTTTTTTCAAATTCGGTTCAGGAGACTAAAATTTATTGTTTGAGACTAAAAAAGGAAATCCTGATCACAGTCAGTATTTATTATTTTTTATTTTTTATTTTCAGACCATTAAATTTTCTGTATTTAAAATTTAGCACACTGATTTGTGCAATTTTGTAAGTACAGTTTAATATAACCAAAAAGGCAAAAATTGTTTTAATTTCACTTTTGTTCTCTTTTAAATAGACCAATGGACTGATGAAATATTCATTTCTCCTCTTTCTGAGAAATGAAGTAGTGCCAAGTAAAAAAGTTACATATTCTGTAATTAATTATTTTTTATCATACTTCCTGAGCCATTAGTATTTTTGTAATTTATTAGCAAGAAATTTGCCTCGAATGGCGTAATTTTTTTCTAATCTAATTCTAATATTAGAGTAGTTTTTACGTCATGTCAGTTGATTGAATTTTGAAAAGTTTCAACATTTGAAACAGTTATTAACTCTACTTCCAACATGCACATTAACACAAAAAAAAAAAAAACAATAAAGAGAAAAGATAAAGCCTCAAGGTTGTAGGTTTGAGATTGCAGTTACTGCTGTAAACTTTCTGTTAATGCTGATCCCAATTGTTTAAAAAAAAAGCAGAAGGAAAATTTTGAACCAGTCAATACCATAAATATCTTTTCTGATAAAAATGTTAGGCTATATATTTGTTAAAAAAAAACAACCTGTATAGACCACACCACACTTCAATAAACAACAACAAGAAAAGGTTGAGAAAGAGTTCATTAATATCATATCTAAACTCTAAAACTCGCTCTCAGGTAGAAGGGCTGATGGCTTTCACCTTTTTGCTGAGGGATATCTGAATTATACTGTATCTTTGAGAGCTGAGGAATATTAAGCCTCTGTACCTTCAACAATGATAAATCTGTGTGAATAATCATTCTCATTATAACTCCCAATTTTAATCGACTCTCACTAATTTTTACACATTGAGGATTAGCCATAGAAAAATACAAACTGGCTGTTACATTCAGCTGAATAGTGTTGGCTCTGGTAAGAAAACTAGCAAGAAAAAGAAAGATAGACAAAACGAAGTTCATTGTAGATGAAAGATGAATTTTGTGTTAGATGCATTTTTTTGTCCATGCAAAACAAAAATTTTCAAAGGCGAAACGGTGACATGGAGACATTGCATTTTTTGCAATGTATAGCCTAACGTTCAAAGTTTCTAAAAAGTAAGTCAGTTGCTAAAGTGAAGAAAACTAATTCCTGAAAATGTTTCATTGTATTAGTAACAATAATATTTTTAAAATTTGTTGACATTGTGAATTTTTCAGCTATTATTCCGTCAGTTAAAGTATTTAAAATAAGTACTAATTTGTAAAAGTTTGTAGTATTTGTTTAGTTTAAAAGAGTTATATTCTATTATATGGCATGACATGCTGATGAGGTGGTTGTTGGACCATGTAAGTGGTAAGTGGTGGTTTTGGCAAGTTGCTGAGTTTGAATGTTGTTAAATACCTGATCAGGTAAAAGTTGCAGAGTTTGGATGGTCTAATAACTAACCACTTTGTGAACATTATTTAAAATCTTAAAGAATGATTAGGCTGTATTAATTTTATTGTAGTTTCAAATGTTAATAAATTGTATTGTTTTTATCACTGAAGAAAGTAGTAGACTTATCATGATTAGTTGCACTGTAGTAATAGTAGTTTTAGTAACAGTTAATCATGATGAGTATGAAAAACTTATCATTAAAATATTTTATTATCATATTTGGTTTTAAATTTTAAAAGTGTATTTGCATAAAAACAAAACAAACTTACCAAGTTATAAGAGAATCGCACAAAGAGACCGCACAAAGACTAAGTTAAGCTGACTACTAGGCTACTACTTTGTAGGTAATCCAATTAGAAGGCTTTATCTTGTTACACATACAAATAACTTAATTTAATTTAAAGCAGTCAATAACCAAACCATTATTGATTAATTGGTCAGTTGTTGCCTTACTGGTTTCAAAATATAGCATATTATTACACTTGTGCTCAAAAACATCATATCTACTCCCTCTTCATACAAAATATAAGCGGTTTAAAATCACTGCTATTATTGGCTTTCTAAATGTTTTTTTTTTAAACGATGAATGTGGAGAAGAATGTTATAGTATTGAAATTCAGACCCTAGGGGGTAATACTGATTTTAATACGGTATCTGATATGGTGTCTGAATTATTCCTTCTTTTTTTCTGAAATTTAGTGTATAGCGCTATTAGATTCACTTGAATATTAGTATGTTATTATAATTTATGTAAATTAATACTGAGTTACAAATAACAACATATCTTAATAAAATTCTGCATAATTACTTGATTATTAGCAAAAAGTTAACGGAATTCGCATATATGAATAAGATTTTAGGTCTAATTAAAATACTGGGAATGCAGTGATCCGCTTGCACTCTATTTGACTTTGCTGATTGAGTTTGGTTTGATGGAGCAATTAGCCCATATAATATGATATTTTAAATTGTGCCCTCAACGTGTTCAGTAACCTACAGTGGTACCCACTTTAACGGTCTTAAAATTTGTTCCAGAACTAAGACTATTCTGAGACACACTGCTGTGTGAGTCGACGTTTAATAGAGGCATATAGAAATTTGTTTTTTTAATTTGTTTAAAAATTTTAAATAGGATTTAAACGATTATTTGAAACTCGCAAACAAAGATGTTTTGTTAAATCTAAATAACAAAAGTATGTAACACGATAATATTATAACTGTTTAAATTTTTTAACATCCTAACAAATTAAATACACAATAACCGAGTTGACACCGAAATTTCTAAGAAATATCACAGAAGTTATTGTCCTACAAAAACCAAACACCAATCAATTAAAGGTTTGTGTTAACTCAGCACAATGTTTATTATTTAGCACAGCATAGTGGGTATTTACGCAGTGTAGATTTTTATTCGAATAGTGATTCTTGAATATTTGTTTTATTTTATACCTTATTATCTAATTAACACGTATTCACCCGCGGAAAATAATTTTTTTAAAGATTACTTGCGGTTTTAGGCCGTTTAGGCTATACATAACTATATTGTGGCGCCATTTCTGTTTACATTTCATTGAACATATTAAATTTCATACACAGATTTACTGGTCATGCGCGTTATTATTAACTACATGCACTTACTGCTCATGCGCGTACACATTCTGACAGCCATTACTAAATGTTAAGGTTCATTCCTTTTTTCCTTGGTTCGTTTTCGTAATGAGCCGCCTCGGCGGCCTAGTTGATAGCGTACTGGGTTTTCACCCCGAAGACCCGGGTTCGATTCCCGGCTAGGGCTTGGCATTTTCATACGCTATAAATCATCCCATCCTCTGCATTAGCCCAAGTGTGCACAATAGTCGGACGTTAAAAAAAGGCTTTTCTATCGTTTTAACGATCAAAAACATGTTATCTAATTTCGCGTGGTAGCAATTTTGAGGTTATGCGGGTAACTTTCATTTTAGATTTTCATCATATTTCTGCGCTTTCCTATCTTTTATATTTTAGATTATTGCTTTTGGACCTTTATCCGAAACTAAACTGTTATGAAGGTCATTTTTCATTCCGTGAAATAATACCGTTGTCCAGTCGACCGTTATCCGGGGTACCAATGTACTTGCTTATTTACAAATATCAATCAACTGATTTAATGCAATTTATAGATTATATACACAGGTCGGTATAGGCCTATATGTTTACATTCAGAGCGGCTTTGCTATTGCCGCTCCTCCAAAAGTTCCAGGTTTACCAGTACAATACCTTATTTCATAAAAATTGTAACAATCTAACGTAATGTTTAATAAATAAATAAATAAATATATTATTAAATATAAATAAATAAATATATATATATATATATATATATATATATATATATATATATATAATTGAAAATTCAGAACTTAAATTTCAAAGTTTTATTAGACTGAATTTGTTTAATATTTTCATACTTAGTATTAATAAATATGTAAATATGTAATTGAGTATATTATATAGTTAAAAGGCATATATACAGCAGTTAAATAATTAGATTATTTTAATATGTAAAAATACATCAATAAACTTTTCTAAAAAAGTAATTAAAAGCGAAATTCTTTTGATTATTAAAAATTGTTGTTCTTAATTATAAAAGAATAATCAATAAATGTTAAGGACCTCTTTAGACTTGTGAAATAATAAAATAAAATAAATTAATTAAACTATAATATTTAGCGCTTTCTTTGGTGAAAATTGATTTATGACACCATCAAAACAAATCTTGTCTTGTTATTGGCTGACTGCCAATAAATAATTCACTCTTGGATCGCCACCGTTCCCTTTGTCCCAGAAACGATAACGTATTTTAAAACAGGCTTTTTCAGTTTGATTTTGGAATAAGAATTTTTCTATCGTTTTGTATTATTATTATAGCTAGCTTTATAGTCGCACAGGCGTCTACGAGGGTATGCAGCTGTATATTACAAATTAACTTACAAACGCAATTGTAAGTATAATTGTTAGTTAGTTGTATTATATTACAACTATAATAATAACTAACTAATATAGTATAATGTATATTTTAAGCTCCTAATAGAAATTAGAAGCTATAGGCCTTAGCAAATTAGTCACAATTACAATTTAGTCAACGAAACAAAAATATTAATAAAAGATGTGTTCTTTAAAACTTCACTTTACAGAACAATGAACAGATAACGAAACAACACCTTTTCAGAAAAGAAAATAGTAGGCAAGGCGTGTTATGCTTTTTCAAATTTTCATAACAAGTTCGTTTTTCAGTCACAAAGGAGCGGTCTGCAATTATCGACCAATCACATTCGAGCAAGTTCGTCAATTTAACTGAAAATTTTAAATCTAGGATATAAGTTTTGGCAGTTATAGGAAGAATTAAAACTCTTTCCTTTTTGTAGAACACAATTTACCATCATAAATGGCGGCTGGTTTTGTCGGTAAGTTAAATTCAACTATTGGGACCTTTATCAGGATACTTTAGTATCGTGCTTACAGTAGTAAAAAAATCTGCTGCCGCCCTGGGAACATACGCACCTTTACCTCCCTGTGTATAGATTCAATCGACAGAGTGTAAATGCATTGAATCTGTTTTCTCAAAAATACCTGAGTTTTTCTTTCTTTTCTGTAATTTATAAATGTTGACATAGTGGAAGAATTTTGTTCTCTTATATAAAGTAATAGCCGACTGGAAAACACAAAACAATAAAACTGGAACGGTTAATGGAGTTTTGAAAATTAAAATCGAATGTTTCCATTGGTCAGCCGGAAAATGACTCCTTGAAACAGTTTGCAAACTCAGACTGGTAGACTGTGTGTCATTGGACTGTTGGAGGAAGTGGAGAAAATTCTTGCATGCTTGAGAAATTTTAGCACAGGCTGTTTAGTAAGTAGCTGTCCTATAGCGAACTGCCGCCGCTAAACCGAAACTAAGCCTACGCCCTGCGATACAGCTTTTTTACCGGGGTAGTTGTCAACTGAATGAAGCTGTAATTACGCGAACAATTTACGAACAAGTCAATCTTAAGGTGCCCATTCACGGTCGCTCCATCCAGACAAATGGAATGATAGCACGCCAGTGGAGTGACGTGAATGGGGAACCTGTATCTGACTGTAGTGGAGTGACGAGACGATTTGGATTTCCATCGAGACAAAGTCCATAGCGTCGCTCAAAAAATCCATCACAACTCTCCGCGAATGTTGAATCGCGACAGAGCGTGATGGAACGATGGAGTGACGGAGAATGTGAAAACGCGATTGTTTTTTTTTTTTTGCTCAGTGCTTACCAAGTTTTCATCGAAGAAGTCTGGCGATGAAGATTAATCTGTTTCATGACCAACTGGGCTCCACTTTTTCCTTTAATTCCAAGAAATTAAGTGACGATGAGTGCAAAACGCCTTTGGATTTTGTAAAAACAAAATAAATTTGGTTTTATCCATAAGCTGAAGTTGTAGCTGAAGGACCCCACCATACCTCTTGCTCATTGTGTGCGGCGGAGGAAATCATGAAAAACAAATAAATTTGGTTTTACTCGCCGGCGGAGGCAGCTGAAGTGAGATGGGCCAGCGACCCACCATACCTCCTTGGCCGGCGGAGGCAGCTGAAGTGAGCAGCTGATGGGCTTAGCGACCCCACCATACCTCTAGCTCATTCTACTCTCACTCCTTTACTCCATATACACACATACACACAACACACACATACACACACACTCTCACACACAAACACATACACACCTGCAGGGGGTGCAGACTAGCTGCACCTAGTGAGATCATCTAGGCGAACCTCGCGGCACCCGAATCTAACACACACTTACACTTACAGCACTACACTTACGATGTAAACACCTTACACACACACGTACATTTAGGGATTTGCTGTTCTTGTTCCGTTATGTCTGGGAGTGGCAATACTGCTTGGTTTCCTTTGGCGGGGCCAAGTATGTGGAACCTGATGTGCCTAGCACTGCCGAGGACCGCTGATGGGACAAGTGCTGGAACCGAGCAGCCTATAGGCGCCTGGCAAGCATGGATGTTGAATTATGGCTTGCCGGAGCCTATGATTGGGTCTATCGAAACAAATGGTTGCATTCTGTGAGTACACAGAGGGCGGCTGCCAGTGGTATTTTGGGTTTGGGGAACCATAACGTTTGTACCCGGAACCCATTCCTAAGATTCTGGAGTGCTGAAGACATGTACTTCGGCTCCAGGATATTGGATAGTCCCCACAATTTATTGGGGATTCTCGCTTTAGTTCGAGTATCCTGGGCTACTGGTGACGTTTGGGTGCACCCTGTACCATTTGTTCGAGATATCAACATTCGTGGAATCGCTCGGCAACAAAACTATGGAAATAAAAAAAAAAGAAAACGCCAAAATGTGTTGAAGAGGCCTGAGTTCTGACTACGTCGAACAGGTCTGAGAGTAGCAGTGGGAGTATGGAAATCGAAGAAAAGGAGATGGGTGCTGCAGTTGTTCAGCTCCCTCTCCTAGATTTTAGTTTTCAGAAATTCTGAGGAAGGGTCCGACCTATCAAAGGTGCTCCCTTCCTCATAAACAAGGCTATCGTTGGAAGAGTAGCTTCTATTAGGAAGCTACAAAATGGTACGCTGTTAGTTCAGACTAGTAGCGACAAGCAGAGCTTGTCGCTCCTAAAGATGTCCTCCTTTTTTGATCGGATCAAGGTTTTTGTGGAGCCCCACAGAACCTTGAATTTTGCTAAAGGAGTGGTAACGTGCAGAGATCTCCTCTAACTAGACCTTGAGGAGATAAAGTCTGAGTTGGCATCAGAGTCAGTTACGGATGTTTATCGCATTCTGCGAAATGAAAATGGCAAAAAAGTACCAAACTGCTTCCTCATTCTGACTTTTGGTAAACCCACAATCCCGGAATATATATTTGCCGGATATCAAAGGCTTTCTGTTGAGCTTACGTTCCAAACCCGAGAAGATGCTTTAAGTGTCAGTGGTTTGGACACGTGAGTTCTACATGCAGAAAGCCCGAAATATGTGGTAATTGTGGTTCGAATGGCCATGAAGTAGTGACAATTGCACGGATGACCCAAAGTGTTCCAATTGTGGTGGCGATCATCTTGCTCGTTCCTTCAGCTGTCCCAAGTATAAGGACGACGAAAGCAGTTTTGACTATCATGGCGGAGGATAAAGTTTCATTTTCAGAAGCTAAAAAATATTCAAAAAGTTCCAGAATAATTGAGGGTAAGTCTTTTTGCCTCGGTCGCGTCTAGTAGCAAGACTTCTCGTGTAGAAATTGCGATGAACTGACTAAAACTGTTAAAGCACTGACTGAGCAAGTAGCTCAGCTGTTATCCGTAATTTCAACTGTTACCGCTCCTGTTTCCAGTACATCTGATCAATCTATATCTTCAAAGAAAATAAGTCGAATACATCTAAAAATCAAGCTCCAAAGTCACTTGGACTAAATCTTCAAAACCTACTCTTCCTGAAGCAGTTCCAATTAGCCAAAATGATGGTCGAACTAAGTCACAAGTAGTAAAACCGACAGTAAAGTCCGTTTTCTCCTGGACTAGCTTACTTTCTGAAAAATCGAATACATACCCACCAATAGTTGGGTCTAAGCAAGCGGATAAAAAATTGGCTAAAAAAATACGACTAAATAAGAGTAAAAACTAAAACTGAAGCCGTATCAAAAGCGACTTCTGCCAAAACAAATGTTTCTAGAGAGTCCGACATGAATCACAGTAGTGATTCGATATCGATAGACTCTGGATAAATCTAAATTGCTACATGGATGAAAACGAGACAGAATCCGATGGTATATTAATTTATTATATTTCAATGTGTGCATTTTTCATCAAGAACATTTTGATACAGATGGAATATTAATGGGGTAAGAAGCCATATCAGAAGATCTCAAAGTTCTTGTGCGAGATTCATCTCCTCTAATTATGTGTCTTCTAAGAGACGCACTTACATGAATCCCAACACCTTCAATTTTAGGGGTTATTCTATTTTCAGAGCAGATTTCGTCACTGAGAAAGAGCCAGAGGTGGCGTAGCTATATTGGTTCACCAACTCTGTCCAGTCGGTATCTGTCAATATAATAACTCCTTTACAAGCTGTTGCCGTCCAGATTACCGTTCCATTCAAAGTTACCGTCTGTTGCCTTTACTTGCCGCTTAGTTGCAATTTCCAACATCATAAAGTATATGATTAATATCCCAGTTGCCACAACCGATTTTATTGACGAGGCGATTTTAACGCTCACCATACTTCATAGGGTTGCCTTATCCTGTAACTCAGGGAATACGAATAGAAGGGAATACGGTTAAGCTTGGATTTGTGCCTTCTAAATGACCCAGTTCCTGACTCGTTTATCAGCATCTACTGGCGGATGGACAGTTGTCGATTTGTTATTTGTAGTCCAGTTTTGGCAAACAAAGTTTGAATGGTCGGTGTTACTAGATCTGTATGGCATTGATCATAATCGCCATTAATATTTCATTTTGTACTTTCCCTCATATGCAACGACGCCCTGCCGCGTTGGATCCTTAAAAAGGGCAATTGGGAAGAATTTGCAAAAAGATTTGTATCATCAGACATTGAAGTTGAACTGCATTAACACAGTGGTTAAGAAATTTACAAATACGATTTACAGGTAGCCGAGGATGTTATCCCTAAAACATCCGCATACCTACCTACGTCCATCTGTTCCTGGTGGAACGAGGACTGTGGAGAGGCTTTGCGTTTACGCTGAAAAGCACTACGAGATCTGGTCAACAAAAGCCCGACAGATGAAAATCTTGAGCAGTACAAAATCCTTTAGATCTAAAGTCGAGAATTTTTAGACAAAGAGTAAAGAGAAAAGGAATCTTAGTCGCTTATATATTTGAACAATATGCAGTAACAACACCAACATCTGTCGTCTGAAGAAACTGGTGCTTTATATTTGGCTGCGTGTTCCATCCACGGAGTTGATGGGTCTTTAAAACAAGCCGAATGGAAAGTTAATTTTCAGTGTTCGATATTACCAAATAATGTATTTCAGGATCATCTTTTCTACTTATTCTGTTCTTATGGCGTATAACCTTGCGCTTTCGTAAATACAAAAGTGCAGTGCGGAACTATTGCCGCTCAAGCATCGTGGTACTTCTGACGACTCTCCTCTTAATAGTCTGTTTCATCTGCATGAGCTTGAATCTGCATCTGTCTTCAACGAAGGACACAGCTCACGGTCCTGACTTTCCCTCGTATATTCATGATCAAAATCGTCCAACGTCAGGTAGGGTTTGCCCTCCTCGAGATATACAATCGTATATTCGATGAAACATACTTTCCTGACGCTTGGTCGGAGGCACATAGTAATTCCTGTTCCGTGAGTAAAGATAAGGCAGATGCAAGTAGCTATCGTCCGGAATCTCTCTTTACCAGCGTTCTTTACAAGCTGGTAGAAAAAAATGGTAAATCGTCGCCTTGTTTGGTATTTGGAAACCAACAATTTACTTTGCAAAGACCAGGTGCGGCTTTAAACGGGACGATATTCTGTAGATCAATTAGTGTCTTTAGTATCTGCAATACAAAAATGCGTTTCTCTTATACAAATAATTAGTAGCTGTTTTTCCCAAAGGGGTTTTTGGGGAAGGGGAAAAAAATTTTTATTTAAAAAATTTTTTTTAAAATTTTCCCAAATTTTTTTGGGTTTTTTTGGGTTTTTCCCCCCCAAATTTTTAAAGGGTTTTTTATTTTTTTTTGAAATTAAACAAAAAATTTTTTTTTTTTTTTTCCCTTTTGGGTTTTGAAACCCAAAACAAAAAAGGAAAAACCCCTTTTTTTTAAAATTGGGAAAACCAAATTAAACCCCCCTTTAAAATTTTTATTTTTCCCCCAAAAAATTTTTTTTTTTAATTTTTCCCCCTTCCCCCTTTTTTTTTCTTTTTCCCCCCCCCCCTTCGGGAAAATTTAAATTTGAAATTTTGGTTTTTTTTTTTGGGGGGGGGTTTGGGTTTTTTTCCCCCCTTTTTTTGGGTTTTTAAAATTTTATTTTTTAAAAAAAAACCCCCCCCCGGCCCCAAATTTTGGGGTTTTTTTCCTTTTAAAAATTTTTTAAAAATTTTTAAATTTTGGGAAATTTTTTATTTAAAAATTTTTAAAAAATTTTTGAATTTTTGGGGAAACCCATTTTTTATTTTTTAATTTTAAAAATTAAAGAAACCCCCGGAAAAAGGGGTTTTAAAAAAATTTTTTAAATTTAATTAAAAAAAATTTTAAAAACCCTTTTTTTTCCCCTTTAAAAAAAAAATTTTTAAAATTTTTTTAAAATTAAAAAAATTTTAAAGGTTTTCCAACCTTTTTTGGGTTTTTAAAATTTTAATTGAAATTTATTTTAAAAGATTTTTTTTAATTTGGGGTTTTTTTTTAAAAATTTTTGGAAATTTCCCTCAAAAAAGGGTTTTCCAAAAAAAACCCCCAAAAATTTTCAAATTTAAAATTTTTTTTTTTTTTTAAAAAATTTTTTTTTAATTTTCATAAACCCTTTTTTTTTTGGTTTCCCGGGGGAAAAGGGGAAAAAATTTTTAAAATTTTTTTTGGGAATTTTAAAATCCAAAAAAAAAAACCCCCCTTTTCCCCCTTTTGGGTTTTTTGGGGGGTTTTTAATTTCCTTTTTAAAATTGAAAAAAATTTTTTTAAAAAAGGGTAAAAAATTTTCCGGGTTTTTGGGTTTTTTCCCAAGGGGGGTTTTTTCCCCTTTTGGTTTTCCAATTTTTTAAAATTTTGGGAAAACCCCCCAAAAGGGTTTTGTAAAAAAAAAACTTTTTTCCAAAATTTTTTTTTTTAAAAAAAAAGGGGGAAACCCCCAAAATTTGGGGGGTTTGGCCGGTTTTTTTTTCCCCTTTTTCGGGGAAAAAAAAATTTAAAAATTTTAAATTTTTTTTTGGTTTTTTTTAAAAATTTAAATTTTTTGAAAAATTTTTAAATTTTTTTTTTTTTTTTTTTTTTAAATTTTTAAAAAAACCCTTTTTTTTTTTTTTTTTTTTCCCTTTTAAAATTTTTTAATTTTTTTTTTTTTTAATTTTTTAATTTAAATTTTTAAAAAATTTTGGTTTTCCCAAAAAAATTTTAAACAAAATTTTTTTTTTTTTTCCCCCCAAAAAAAAAAAGAAATTTTCTGAAATTTTTCCAAACCAAAAAAAACCAAACCAAAGGTTTTTTTTGAAGGGAAAAATTTTAAAAATTTTTTCCCCTTTTTTTTTTTAAAACAAAATTAAAATTTTAAAAATTTCCTTTTGGGTTTTTTTTTAATTTAATTTAAAATTTTTTATTTTTAAACTTTTTTTTTAAATTTTCAATTTAAGGGAAAAAAATTTTTTTTGGGGTTTTTTTTTTTTTTAAAGGGGGTTTTTAATTTTTCTTAAATTGGAATTTTTTTTTTTTTTTTTAAAAATTTTAAAATTTTTTTTTTAAAAACGTTTAAAAAATTTTTTTGGGGGTTTTTTTAAAAAAAAAAATTTTTTTTTAATTTTTTTTTTTATTTTTTTAATTTAAAATTTTTTGGGTTTTCCTTTTTTTAAAAAAAAACCCAATTTTTAAAAAAAATTTAAAAGGTTTTAAAATTAAAAGGAACAAACATTTTGGGGGAAAAACCCCAAAATTTTAAAAAAAATTGGGTTTTCCCTTTTTTTTAACCTTTAACCCAAAAAAAGGGGGAAACCCAAATTTCCCCCGGGATTTCCTTAAAAAAACCCCTTTTGGAAAATTTTTTCCTTGTTTCCCAAAAAATTTTAAAAAATTTTTTTAAAAAAATTAAAAAAAAATAAAAAAAAAAATTTTTTTGGGCCCAAAAAAGGGGAAACCGGCCCTTTGGACCCCCTTCATTAAAATTTAAAAAGGGTTTTAAATTGGGTTTTTGGGGCCTTAAGGGGGAAATTTTTAAAGGGGGTTTTTTTTGTTTTTTTTTTAAAAAAATTTTTCCCCTTAAACCCCCCTTTTTTGGGTTTTTAAAAAATTTTTGGGCCCCAATTTTTTTAAAATTTTAAATTTTTTTTTTTAAAAAAAAAAATTTTTTAAAACCTTTTTTTTTTCCCCTTTTTTTCCCCAAATTAAAAAGGGGGTTTAAAAATTTTTTTTGGTTTTCAAATTTAAAAATTTTAAAAAAATTTTTTTTCCCCTTTTTTTTAAAAAACCTTTTTTTCCCTTTAAAATTTTAAAAAAAAAAAAAAAAAAATTTTCCAAAGGTTAATTAAATTAAAAAAAAAATTTTTTTTTTTAAAAAAAATTTAAATGTTGGGGGTTTTTTTAAAAAAAAATTTTAAAGTAATTTTTCCCCTTTTTTTTTCAAATTTTTTTAAATTTTTTTTTAAAAAAAAAATTTAAATAATTTTTTTTTTCTTTTTTAAAAAACCCCCAAAAGGGGTTTTGGAAACCCCTTTTAAAATTTTTTTTTTTAAAAAAGGTTTACCCCGGGGGTTTATTTTTGGACCCCCGGGAAATTTTAAAAAAAAGGGGGGAAAAAAATTTTTAAAAAAAAAATTTTAATTTTCTTAATTTTTTTTTTTAAAATTTTTTTTAATTGGGGTTTTTAAAAGGCCCTTTGAGGGGAAAAATTTCCCCCTTTTTGGGCCCAAATTTTGGGTAGGAAAAACTTTTTTTAAAAATTTTTTTTAAAATTAAATTTTTTTTCCCCAATTAAATTTTTAAAAAATTTAAAAAAATTTTTGGGATTTAATTTTAAAAAGGGGGTTTTTTTTTTCCCCGGGGTTTTTAAAAAAAACCCCCTTTTTTTGGGTTTTTTTTAAAAATTTTAAATTTTATTTTGTTGGAAAAAAACCCCCTTAATGGTTTTTTTTTTTTTTTGTTTTTTTGTGTTTTTTTTTTTTTTTCCAAAAAATTTTAAATTTTTAAATTTTGGGGGTTAAAATTTTTTTTTAAATTTTAATTTTTTAAAATTTTTTGGAATTTTAAAACCCCAAAAAAAATTTTTAATTTTTTCCCTTTTGGGTTTTTTTTTCTTAAAAAATTTTTTGAATTTTTTCCCCTTCTTTTTGGCCTTTTTTTTTTTCCCAAAAAAAGGAAAAAATTTTAATTCCTTAAAAAGGGATTCCCAATTCCAAAAAATAAATTAAAAAAAATTTAAAATAGGTTGTTTTTTTCCCTTTAAAAAAAAAATTTGGGAAAGGGGAAAAAATTTAAAATTTTTTAAAATTTATTTAAAAAAAAAAATTAAAACCCTTAAAATTTTTTTTTTTAAAATTTTTAAAAAAAAAAATTTTTTTTTTTTTTTTTTAAAATTTGGGTTTTTTAAAGTGTTTTTTAATTTTTGAAAAATTTTTTAATATTTTTTAAAAAAAGGGTTTTAAATTTTTTTTTTTTATTTTTTTTTGGTTTTTTTTGGGGGGTTTTTTTAAAAAAAAGGGTTTTGGGGTGGGTTTTGGTTGTGGTTTGGGGGTTGGTGGTTTTTTTTGGGTTTTTTTTTTTTTTTTTTTGGGGTTTTGGGTTTTTTGGGGGTTTTTGGGGGGTTTTTTTTGGGTAATTTGGTTTAATTTAGTTTTTTTGGGGTTTTTTGGGGAAAAAATTTTTTTCCCGGTTTTAATGAAATTTTTAAAATTTTTGTTTTGTGTTTTTTTTTTTTTGGTTTTTGGGTTTTTGGGGGTTTTGGGGTTTTGGGGTTTTTGTTTTGGGGGCCAAAAGGCCGGTTTAAAGGGAAATTTGAAATTTTTTTTTTTTTTTTTTTTAAAATTTTTATTATATTTTTTTTTTTTTTTTTTTGGTTTTTGGGTGGGTTTTTTTTGGGATTTTAAAATTAAATTTTTAAGTTTTAAAATTTTTAAAAAAATTTTAAAAAATTTAAAAATTTTTTTTAATTTGGGTTTCCCCCTTTTTCCTTTTCCCCCCTTCCCCTTTTTTGTTTCCCCTTTTTTTTTTTTTTTTTTTTTTTTTTTGGGGTTGGGGGTTTTTTTTTTTTAAATTTGTTTTTTAAAAAGGGTTTTGGTTTTTTTTGAAATTTTGGAATTTGGGTTTGTTTTTGGGGGGTTGGTTTTATATTAAAAATTTAAAATTTTTTTTTGGGGTTGTTTTTGGGGGGTTTTTGGGGGGGTGTTGGGTTGGTTTTTTTTTGTTTTGGGGGTTTTTTTTTTTTTTTTTTGGTTTTTTTTTTAAAAACTTTTTTAAAAAATTTTTTAAATTTTAAAAAAGGAAAAAAAAAATTTTTTTAAAAGGTATCCTTTAAATTTTAAAAAAAAATTTTTTTTTTAAAAAAAATTTTTGTTTGGGTGGTTTTTTGGGGTTTTTTGGGTTTTTTTTTTTTAAAAAATTTAATTTTTTTGTTTTTTTTTGGGTTTTTTGGGGTTTTTTTTTTTTTTTTTTTTTTTAAAATTTAAAAGGTTTGGTTGGCCCCGGGTTTAAATTTTTTTTTTTTTAAAAAGTTTTTAAAATTTTAAATTTTTTTAAAAATTTTAAAAAGGTTTTTTTTTTTGGGGGGGGGTTTTTTTTTTTAAAATTTTTTTTTAATTTTTTTTTTTTTTTTTTTTGGGTTTTTGGGGGGTTTTTTTTTAATAAGGTTTTTTGGGGGGTTTTTTTTTTTTTTTTTTAATTTTTTTTTAAAAAAAATTTTTATTTTTTTTTTTTAAATTTATTTGGGGTTTGTTTTTTTAAAAAATTTTTTTTAAAAAAAAAAATTTTTTAAAATTTAAACCCTTTTATTTTTTAATATTTGGGGTTTAAATTAAAAAGGGTTAAAAATTTTTTTAAAAAATTTTTTAAAATTTTTAATTTTTAAATTTTTTTTATTTTTAAAAAAACCTTTTTTTGGTTTTGGGGTTTGGGGTTTTTTTGGGTTTTTTTTTTTTTTGGGTTTGTTTTTTTTTTTGTTTTTTTCCAAAAAATTTTAAAATTTTTCCCTTTTTTCCTCCAAAAAAAAAATTTAAAAAGGGAAAAAAAAATTTACACAAAAAAACCAAAAATTTTTCCCCCTTTTTAAACCGGTTTTTCCCCAAAAAAATTTTTTTTTCTTCCTTTTTTTCCCCATTTAAATTTTTAAAAAAATTTTTTTTTTAAAAATTTGGAACTTTTAAAATTTTTTTCCCCCCAAAATTTATTTTTTTTTTAAAAAAAAAAATTTTATTTTTTAAATTGGGTTTTTTTTAAAAAAAAAAATTTTCCCACCTTGGGAAAAAAAAAATTTTTTTGGCCCTTAGGAAATTTTTTAAATTTTAAAAATTTTAAAAAGGGAAAAAAAATTTTTTTTTTTTTTTTTTGGGGAAAATTTTGTTGGGTTTTTTTTCTGGTTTGTTTTAAAGTTTTTTTAATTTTTAAAAATTATTTATTTTTTGAAAGGTTTTTTGGGGTTTTTGGGGGTTTTTGGGTTAAAGGGGGGTTTTTTTTTTTTTTGGGGGGGTTTTTTTTTGTTTGGGGGGGGGGTTTTTTTTTTTGGGTTGGGGGTTTTTTTGGGTTTTTTTATTTTTTTTTTTATTATTTTTTTTTTAAATTTTTTAAAGGGAAAAATTTTTTTTTTTTTTTTTTAAAAAAGGGGGGTTTTTTAAAGGTTTGGTTTTTGGGGGGTTTTGGGGTTTTTTTTTTTGGGGTTTTTTTGGGGTTTTTTTTATTTAAAAAATTAAAATTTTAAATTTTTTTATTTTTTTTTTTTTGGTTTTTTTTTGGGTTTTTTTTTTTTTTTTTTTTTTAAATTTTTAAAATAAATTTTTTTTTATTTTAAATTTTAAATATTTAATTAGTTGGAAATTTTTCCTTTTTTTTCCCTTTTTTCCCCTTTGGGTTTTGGGGGGGGTGGGGTTTTTTTTTTGGGGGGGAAAATTTTTTTTTTTTTTTTTAAAATTTTTTTTTTTTTGGGAATTTGGGTTTTTTTTTTTTTTTTTTTGGGGTTGGTGGTTTTTTGGGGGTTTTTAATTTTTTTTTTTTTTTAAATTTTAAAATTTTTGGGGTTTTTTTTTTTTTTTGTTTTTTGGGTTTTTTTTTGGGTGTTTTTTTTTGGTTTTTTTTTTTAAAATTGGAAAAATTAGTAAAATTTTTTTTTTTTGGAAATTTTTAAATTATTTTTTTTTGGTTGGGGTTTTTTTATTTTTTTTTTTAAATTTTTTTTTTATATTTTTTATTTTTTTTTTTTTTTTTGGGGTTTTTTTGGGGTTTTTTTTTTGTGGTTTTTTTTTTTTTTTGGGGTGTGTGTGTTGGGGGTTTTTTTTGGTTTAATTTTTTGGAAATATTTTTTTAAAATTTTTAAAAATTTTTTTTTAAAAAAACCCCAATTTTAAATTTAAATTTTTTTTTTTGTAAAAAAAAATTAAAATTTTTTAATTTTTTTTTTGGGTTGGTTTGGGGTTTTTTTTTGGGTTTTTAATTTGGGTTTTTGGAAAAATTTTTTTGGGGGTAAAATAAATAATTTTTTTAAAATTTTTGGTTTTTAAATTTGGGAAAATTTGGTTTTTTTTTCCCTTTGGTTGGGGGTGTCTTTTTTAATTTTGTTTTAAAATTTATTTTAATTTTTTCCTTTTTTTTTTTTTAAAGGGGTTTTTTTTTAAAAATTTATTTTAAAAAATTAAAATTAAAAAAAAAAATTTTTTTTTTCTTTAAAAAAAAAGGGGTTTTAAAAATTTTTAAAAAATTTCAAAATTTTTTTTAATTTTAATTAAATTTTTTTTTTTTCTGGTTTTTTTTTAAAAAAAAAAAAAAAAAATTTTTAAAAAAAAAACAAAAAAAAATTTTTTTTTTTTAAATTAAAAAAATTTTTTAAAATTAAAAAAATTTTTAAAAAAAAGGAAATTTTTTTAAAAAATTTAAAAAATTAAAAAATTTTTTTTTCCTTGGGAAAACCGGGAAAAATTTTTTATTAATTTTTTTTTTTTAAAATTTTTTTTTTAAAAAAATTTTTAAAAAAATTTTTGGAATTTTTTTTAAATTTTTAAAATTTTTTTTTTTTTTTAAAATTTTGGGTTTTCCCCCTTTTTTTGGGGGAAAAAAAAGGCAAAAAACCCTTTTTAAAATTTAAAAATTTTTTAAAAAATTTGGGGAAAAAGGTTAAAAAATTATTTAAAAGGTTTTTTTAAAGGGTTAATATTTTTTAAAAAATTTTTAAATTTAATTCCAACCAAACCCAAAAAATTTTTCCAATTTTAAAAATTATTTTTTTTTAAAAAAATTTTTTTTTTCCTTTAAATAATTTTTTTTTAAAATTTTTTTCTTTTTTTTTTACCTTTCCAAAAAAAATTTTAATTTTTTTTTTTTTTTTAAATTTTTCGGGCCCCCTTTTTTTCCCTTTTGGGGGTTTTTTTTTTTTCCCTTTTTAAAAAAAAAAACCCAAAAAAATTTTTAAAATTTTTTTTTAAAATTTTTTTGTATTTTTCCCAAAAATTTTTTTTGGGTTTTAAAAAAAAAATTTTTTTTAAAAAATAAAAAAGGGGGGCCCCAAACCTTTTTCCCCCGGAATGGGCCCCCCGGGGGGGTTTTTTAAAAACTTTTAAAATTTTTTTAAAAATTGTTTTAACATTAAAAAAAATTTTTTTAAAATTTTAAACCCTTTTAAAACCCAAATTAAAGTTTTTCCCTTTTAAAACCAAATTTTATTTAAATTAAAATTTTTTTTTGGAAAATTTTCCAAAAATTTTTTCCTTTTATTTTAAATTTTTAAAAAACCCCCAAAATTTAAAAAAGTAAATTTTTCCTTTTGGGATTAAAAAAATTGGAAAAAAAAAAATTAAAAAAAATTTTTTTGGGTTTTTTCCCCTTTTATTTTTTTATTGGGTTTATTTTTTTTTTAAAAAAAATTTTAAAAGCGTTTTCCCCAAAATAAAATTTTAAAATTTTTTTTGGTTTTTTAATTTTAACCCCCCTTTTTTTTTTTTTTTTTTTTTTTTTTTTTCCAAAAAAATTTAATTAATTTTAAATAAATTTAAAATTTAAAAAATTTTTAAATTAATTTTTTTAATAAATTTTTTATTTTTTTTTTTTTTAAAAAAAATTTTTAAATTTTTTGGTTTTAAATTTTTTTTTAAATTTTTTATTTAAAAAATTTTAATTTTTTTTTTAAAAAATTTTTTTAAAATTTTTCTTTGAAGGGGTTTTTAAAAAAAAAATTTTTAAAAAATTTTTTAAAATTTTTTTTTTTTTTTTTTAAAATTTTAAAAATTTTTTTTTTAAATTAATTTTCCCCGGTTTTTTGCCCAAATTTTAAAATTTTAAAAAATTTTTTAAAATTTTTTGGGCCCTTTTTTAAAAAAAATTTTTTAAAATCCAATTTTTTAATTCCAAAAAAAATTTTTTGGGGAATTATAAAAAAATTTTTTAAAAATTTTTTTCCCCCTAAAAAAATTTTTTGGGGGTTTTTTTTTGGGCAATTTAAATTTCAATTCCTTTTTTAATTTTCGGTTTTTTTTTTTTTAAAATTTTTTAAAAGAAATTTTTTTTGGTTTTAAAATTTTTAATTTTTTTTTTAAAAAAAAATTTTAAAAAAAAAAAGGGGGGCCCCCGGGTTTTTTTTAAAAACCCTTTTTTTTTAAAAGGAAAAAATTGACAGCCAATTCCTTTGAATATTATGGCACTCGTTTGTTGGATGACCGTATACAAAAGTTAAGACGATTTGTTTCCTTGACTATACGCTATATAGCCAGCCATCATTATCAGTAGATGAGAGTTTTCTTCTAGATCACACTTCACATCATCTTCACTAGCATGCAAGTCATTTAAGGCTCCTCCTCTTCGTCGGATTGTCAGAAAAAAAATCTTAAACTTAGTAACATTGCTTCGTAAAATTACATTTTATTTTTAACCGACGCCATTTCTTGTAATGCAAGTTGAATTTGTTCCTTCAAAAGTAAATTTTCATTTCTTAAACATTTCATTTCTTCTACAGAGGCATTATTTACAACGATATTTGTATTAAAATTACTGACTACTAAAAGTGGGTTTCATTTACAGAATTACGCATTACAATTTCACCAAAGTCATTTCAGTTTACAGGTGATTTTCTGGTAGATTTCCATCGGACTCGTCAATAAGTTTTTTTAATGTTTCCTTGTTTCACGTTTTTTAATACTTGTCGCTCGTTCAGAATCAACACATTTATTTTCAACGGTGGAAATGTTAAAACGTAGAATGGCACCGGATTTCACATGTGTTATTTAATAATTAGGATTTAAAATCCCTTTCGAAATCATCGTCATTAAAATGAAGTGAACAGACTTTAACATTATCAAAATAAAAATGATCTGCTCGTTTACACGCATGAACCCACACTTTTCTCAGGTCTTCATTTCTTGGAATTCTTTGAAATGTAATTCCTTTCCCTTTACAATTCTTATCATTATTATAGCAATTAGCAATAGCGCAACCAGGCATTGTTATGCATACACAATTATACAATACTAAACAAAATACATTATGTATTGTTTAAGATTCAAAACAAAATTAAATATTTTCTTAGGCCCTATATTTATGAAACCTCGAACACAAAACACAATTAAATAAACACATCAAATCTCCACTACATTTACAGAATTGTTTAGCGGGAAAATACATACAGTAGTAGTAAAGAGTATGACCCAGTGACGTCACGCGCGCGGTAGTCTACTGATCATACTCACTGTGGCCCATACCGTGTATTCTATTTACCGTGGGTCTTACCACGATTGCTTTTTAAATGTATATTTAACAGTGGGAAATTTTTTATAAAACCATTTCTTTATGTCTTTAAATTTCACTATTAATTAAATTCTATTCTTTTTTCCAGAAGTGGACAAACCACCAGACTATTCCAAACCTCAACCCACATACCCAAGCATAATGAGGCGAGGGAGCGGTAAGTGTACAAATGTTAGAAATATATCACCAGCATTTTAGTAAAACCCAGACTAAGGGAAAATGAGTTTCGATTCTACCCACTTTTTGTGAGGAACTTAAATATTTTCAAAAAGAAAAGGTTCTTTAGAAATTATGGTCGATGCACATTTTAAGGTCTTAGCCTACATGTTACCATGATGACTATTGAAAAGATTATTTTCTAATAGAAATACCAAAATAAAAATATTTATTTATAACTTTGCGTACAATTCATGATTTTCCGTGCTCTTTTCTTATCTCATGACAATTCATTTATTCCTTATTTGAACTACATAGCAGAATAAATGAAAAGCTCTGTAACTGAACACATTTTAGAAATATATCACTGTTAAAAGGTAAAACACACAATTGGGGGAAATGATTGTCGAATTAGATCTGCAGAACACTTTTTGATAGGAAGTTATATATTATCTAAAAAAATGTACAATTTACGTTCAGCTCATAGTTTTTGTCTCTGGGCTTGATACTTCCAAGATGACATTCAAATAAGTTGATACGCAATGGAATTTTTAAAAATAAAAATATATATATTATATGTTTAAATTGCACTATTAATTTAATGTGGTTACTTTTCAGCTTACGACATAACATCGGCTGAAGACATAACATCGGCTGAAGACATAACACCTGCTCAAGACATAACAACTGCTGAAGTCATTACTCCTGCTGAAGACATAACACCTGCTGAAGACATAACACTTGCTGAAGACCTTACACCTGCTGAAGACATTATTACACCTGCTGAAAACATTACACCTGCTGAAGACATAACACCTGCTGAAGACATAACACCTGCTGAAGACATTAAACCTGCTGAAGACATGACAACGGCTGAAGGCTTTCAGGAACAGAACAGTAAGTGAACAAATTTTAGAAACATATCACTGTTAAAAATTAAAACACACACTTGATGGAAATGATTGCCGAATTAGACCTAAAGAACACTTTTTTATTGGACGTTATATATTTTACAAAAAAGGTACAATTTATTATCAGTATACAGTTCTGGTTTCTGAGTTTATGATTTACAAGATGACATACAAATAGGTAGTTACGCAATGAATATGAATATTTAGTTGTAGTACATTTATAACTATATACGAACAAGTCCTATGTACGGACATTTATGTCCCCTATAGGTCGTTTTATATGATATTTTGTATAAAGGAGGTTTTGGTAATAAATAAATAAAATGGTTATTTTAGGATAAAACTATATAAACTATATGTTTAAATTGCACTATTAACTTAAGGTGGTTTTCTTCCAGCCGACAACATAACACCAGCCGATGACACTACACCAGCATGTGATGACACTACACCTTCAGCATCTACTGAAAGCATTCACGAACAGAGCAGTAAGTGATCAAATTTTAGAAACATATCGCTGTTAAAAGGTAAAACACACACTTGAGGGAAATGATTGCCTAATTACAAAAGTAGAACACTTTTTGATAGGACGTCATATATTTTAAAAAAATGTGCAATTTAGTATCAGTTCACAGATTTTGACTTTGGGCTTAATATTTCCAAGATGACATTCAAATAAGTTGTTACGCAGTGAATATGAATATTTAGTTATTTAGTTATATTTAGTTATTTAGGACCAAACTATGTACGGACATTTTTATCCCCTATATGTCCTTTTGTATGATATTTTGTATAAAGAAGATTTTGGTAATAAATAAATAGAAGGATTTTTTAAAATAAAACTATATAAACTATATGTTTAAATTGCACTATAAATTTAATGTGGTTTCCTTCCAGCTGACAACGTAACACCTGCCGATGACACTACACCAGCATGTGATGACACAACACCTTCACCATCTACTGAAAGCATTCACGAACAGAGCAGTAAGTGATCAAATTTTAGAAACATCACTATTAAAAGGTAGAACACACACTTGAGGGAAATGATTGCCGAATTACACCACTAGAACACTTTTTGATAGGACGTCATATATTTTCAAAAATGTGCAATTTACTATAAGTACACAGTTTTCGTTTCTGGGCTTTAATATTTCCAAGATGACATTCAAATAAGTTGTTACCAAATGAATATGAATATTTAGTTATAGGACCAAACTATGTACGGACATTTATATCCCTTATATGTCCTTTTATATGATATTTTGTATAAAGGAGATTTTGGTAATAAATAAATAGAAGGATTTTTAAAATAAAACTATATAAACTATATGTTTAAATTGCACTATAAATTTAATGTGGTTTCCTTCCAGCTGATAACACAACACCAGCCGATGACATAACACCAGCCGATGACACTACACCAGCATGTGATGACACAACACCTTCACCATCTACTGAAAGCATTCACGAACAGAGCAGTAAGTGAACAAATTTTAGAAACATATCGCTGTTAAAAGGTAAAACAAACACTCGAGGGAAATGATTGCCGAATTACACCTGTAGGACACTTTTTGATAGGACGTCATATATTTTCCAAAAAATGTGCAATTTAGTATCAGTACACAGTTTTTGTCTCTGTGCTTAATATATCCATGATGACATTCACATAAGTTGTTACCCAATTAATATGACCCCTTTGTACGGTTATATTACCAACCTATGTACGTACATTTATGTCCCTTATAGTCCTTTTATATTATATTTTGTATAAAGGAGATTTTGGTAATAAATAAATGTACTTTTTTAAATAAAACTAATAAATTATATGCTTAAATTGCACTATTAATTTAATGTGGTTTCCTTCCACCTGGCAACATATCACCTGCAGCACCAACTGTAAACTTTAAGAACAGAGCAGTGAATGAACAAAATTTAGAAACATATTGCTGTTAAAAGGTAAAACACACACTTGAGGGAAATGGTTACTGAATTAGACCTGTAGAACACTTTTTTGTTGGACGTTATATATTCTCAAAAAAAAAAAATGCACAATTTATATCAACACACAGTTCTCGTTTCTTGGCTTAATATTTCCAAGATGACTTTCAAATAAGTTGTTACACAATGGTTTTTTTCTAAATAAAACTATGTAAATTATATGTTTAAATTGCCCTAATAATGTGGTTTCTCTCCAGCTGACTACATAACACCAGCTCAAGACACAACACCAGATGACAACACAACTCAGGCTCAAGACATGAAACCAGTTGAAGACTTCGAGGAACAGAACAGTAAGTGAACAAATTTAGAAACACATCACTGTTAAAAGGTAAAACACACACTTGAGGGAAATGATTGCTGAATTGGACCTGCAGAACACTTTTTGATAGGACGTTATATATTTTCCAAAAAAATGTACAATTTATTATCAACACACATTTTTCGTCTATGGTTCAATATTTCCAAGATGACTTTCAATAAGCTTGTTATACAATGGATTTTTTAAAATAAAACTATAAAAATTATTCGTTTAAATTGCACTATTATTTAATGTGGTTTCTTTCCAGCTGATGACACAAGACCTGCACAGGCGCCTGAGTCTTTGGAAGAACAGTGCTGTAAGTAAATAAATTTAAGAAATATATTACTGGTAAATGGTAAAACACTCACTTGAGGAAAATGAGTGACTAATTATACTTTTACATCACATTTTGATAGGACGCCCTATATTTTCAGTATTGACACACACTTTTCGTCTATGGTTCAATATTTCCAAGATGACTTTCAATAAGCTTGTTATACAATGGATTTTTTAAAATAAAACTATAAAAATTATTCGTTTAAATTGCACTATTTATTTAATGTGGTATCTTTCCAGCTGATGACACAAGACCTGCAAAGGCGCCTGAGTCTTTGGAAGAACAGTGCTGTAAGTAAATAAATTTAAGAAATATATTACTGGTAAATAGTAAAACACTCACATGAGGAAAATGAGTGACTAATTATACTTTTACATCACATTTTGATAGGACGCCCTATATTTTCAGTATTGACACACACTTTTCGTCTATGGTTCAATATTTCCAAGATGACATTCAATAAGCTTGTTATACAATGGATTTTTTAAAATAAAACTATAAAAATTATTCGTTTAAATTGCACTATTTATTTAATGTGGTATCTTTCCAGCTGATGACATAACAGCTGCACAGGCGCCTGAGTCTTTGGAAGAACAGTGCTGTAAGTAAATATATTTAAGAAATATATTACTGGTAAATAGTAAAACACTCACTTTAGGAAAATGAGTGACTAATTATACTTTTACATCACATTTTGATAGGACGCCCTATATTTTCTAAACAAATATACAATTTAATATCAACACACATTTTTCGTCTATGGTTCAATATTTCCAAGATGACTTTCAATAAGCTTGTTATACAATGGATTTTTTAAAATAAAACTATAAAAATTATTCGTTTAAATTGTACTATTAATTTAATGTGGTTTCTTTCCAGCTGATGACACAAGACCTGCACAGGCGCCTGAGTCTTTGGAAGAACAGTGCAGTAAGTAAATAAATTTAGAAATATATCACTGGTAAAAGGTAAAACACACACTTCAGGAAAATGAGTGACTAATTATACCTTTACATCACATTTTGATAGGACGTTATATATTTTCCAAAAAAATGTACAATTTATTATCAACACATTTTTTTCGACTATGGTTCAATATTTCCAAGATGACATTCAATAAGCTTGTTATACAATGGATTTTTTAAAATAAAACTGTAAAAATTATTCGTTTAAATTGCACTATTAATTTAATGTGTTTTCTTTCCAGCTGATGACATAACACCTGTGCAGGCGCCTGAGTTTTTGGAAGAACAGTGCTGTAAGTGAACAAATTTTAGAAATATATTACTGGTAAATGGTAAAACACTCACCTGAGGAAAATGAGTGCCTAATTATACTAGTACATCACATTTTGATAGGACACTATATATTTCCCAAAAAAAGTTATTAAGTTAAGAATGGCGTACATTTCATAATCTCTTGGTATTAATGTAATAGCTTATTTTTTAATAAAACTGATTCATTTGTATCTTTACGTTGCAGTAGGCTATTAATTTAACAATTTTGTTTCTCTTCCCCGTCACCTTTGCTCTTCTGCCCGAACTTCTTAGTCTTCAAAATAGCTTCACTATTTCGTTAACAAGCAACATACGTTCTTCAGTTTTAAAATGGAGGCCATTTTAAATCATTAAAAAGTCGTAATATTATTGTCCCATTTTTTTAAATTCTGGTCTCACCATCATCATCATTGAAATATTTTAACTTCAACCAAGGTTCATTTTTATATTTTCAAAGTAATTTCAAATTTTAAAGTGCTAGTGAATGCACTTTTCTATTGTTGTTTATGATATAGAAAGCGAGTCTTTTTTTTAAGTTTGAGATAAAAAAATTACTTTTTTAATTTATCTTCCATCTCGCCGACAAAACGCAGCGTGCCCCAAGAGATATTATTATTTTCAATATTTACATTCATTTTAATCGTTTTATCTAGGTTAAAAATACATTGTACACAATTCAGCGTTGTTCTATTTTACAGCTGATGAAGAAGTGCTTACGGATTGGGATGCCTTGAACGAAGAACTGTTCGAAGAATTCTGTAAGTATATTTTTAAATGTATCACCGGCAATAATAACTTCAATATTAGTGAATTTTTAGTGAAGATAGTGTAAATTCATTTCTTGCTATAAAACTATTAACTCAGTAGGTTCGGACAGGCAGGCAGCGGTCACAGTTTTGTGTGTGAAGTAAACGTGATTTCAAACCATGTTCGATCTTTCTGTTGATTCTCATGGAGAATAATGATAATAAATATATATATTTTTAAAATATTATTGAGGACTACAACTAAGTTGAAACTTATTTAGTATTTATAACTTAAAATAGATCACTGTGTTAGATGTTCATTCTGCAGCCTCCTAGCTTGATATGTTATCAGTGAATCACGTCCAAGTCCTAAGCAGTTTTCGTTCTGAATTCCTGTGCTAACATCTGCTGAACACTACCATTAGTGTGAGTTTGGAGTTGACTTTGCTACTGCCTTGATTTTATCAACAACTGTGTTCATTTTAAAGTCTCGTTGAATACTTTCATTGTGAATATACCATGACACATTTACCATTTGATTTTGTTTGGAATAACTTGAATTTTCTTTATATTACTTTCTTTTGACACATTCCCAAGTTTGCAGTTCATAACTCCACCGGCTTTAGAACTGGATTGTATAAAATAATTTATAACTTATACTTAACCTTGAATTATAAAGTAAATAGTCAATACATAATCTTGAACGTAATCTCAAATTCCTTCTTTTCTTTGAACCAGTGCAGCTTTGAATTCAAATTAAATCGAAAAAAATATTTAACTTCATTCTGTATGAAATAAATTTACTGTTTATTAGTCCAGTTTATTATTATTGTTATTATTATTATTGCAAGTACAGCAATGGCCCCAGTACGCTCCCTTGTGGCACACCAGCACTGATCTCTTTAAACTCCGAATATTCACATCCGTATTTCACACAGAACATGCAGAAAGAATCTCAGACAAACTTTCTATCTTCAAAACTATCTTCTATTATCTGAGTAATTCTGTTAAACTGTCAAGTGTCGAGTGTTTCTAAATCCGAATTAATAACACGGAATTAGTTCTCTTTCTTCTACTATTTCTTTTAAATATAACAACAGAAGTTTGTTACACTTATTTTATGAACAATTGACAAAAAGAGAAATAAGTCCGTATGGTTTCCTGACATTTTGGTTTTTTCCATGATTTATAAATCATTATAACTGTAGCAGCTTTCCAATGTTGCGTTCCAATATATGTTTCTAATTGCTGAATTTACAAGAATGATACTAATATGCTTAGTACATACAAATCGTAGGAATGAAAGCTATGAATATTTGAGGGAATACTAGCGACTTATAGTGAACTGTGATCACGTTAACATGGAATGTTCACGTATTTCTGTATGTTTATACGAACTTTTAACTTCCCTGTATCTGTCTCCTGCCAAAACGAGCACCAATCTGCCTTCAAATACAAAATTAAAATGAACTGAGCGCGTTACAACTGGCCGTTCTCTGACTGGGGCAGTGCAGTATACAGATTTCGGACCAGCAGCATGTCCGAGCCTTTTTGCGTGAATAGGTATTTTGCGCATTCGATACAATACGGAAAAACATCGATACTCCGATAATATCGGATGAATAATATCGATACTCATGATGTCGAGTAACTTTGTTGCGTTTTAATAAAATATTTACACCAATAATTATATATATATATATATATATATATATATATATATATATATATATATATATATATAATATATATATATATATATATATATATATATATTAATATTATTATTATTATTATTTATATTATCGGCTGACAACAGCGATGTTTTAATAAGAAAAAAATTGTTTAAGTAGCAAGTTTAGGAATTTTAACTAAAAATTGGTAAAAATTTCGTTTTACTAATGTGAAAAAACCAAATACAAACCTTAAATTATATTTAGACTGAAGCTAGAGGAAGGGAAAATAAAACCCCAATCACTGCTTTCAAATTGATTAAGCACTGCTTTCAAATTGATTATATTGTGCAACTAAACGTCTTGAGTAGGCCTACTAGTTTATCAGATTGATGCTCTTAATTCCAACAATCCAATGACAAGATCATTCTGCTGAAGATAACTTAGGGTTTTGGAGACTAAAAACCAATAGCCTCCTAGTAGCAAGGATTACGTGTCTTGCAGTTTCCTCCTATTTCCTGCACAATCTACACACGGTTTCTTCATGGTACATACCAATCCTGTCCATGAGCCCCTCAGACCACAGTTGCCAGTAATGAGCTGCATTAGTTTCCACAAATTATTTAATACTTTACAAATGTACAAATACAACAAATTCGATATATTAAAACTTAATAAGTACTACAAACTATAACATTTATCGTTATTAATTACACGCCTGAATTTTTTGTTTAAATTGTGAACTTAATTTGGGAAAATTGTTGCACTTTATTATTCAGAATAAACTAAGTACGAATTTAAATATTACTGTAATGCACAAATACAACAAAGTATACTAAAAAAGGGAATAATGTTGACTATTTATGACTCAGGTATCAACGTGAAATTGTTACTGATATTAAATAAAAATAACATAATAAGGCGACAAAAAGAACGTAGACGTACAGACAACGCTTTGCTGCATAAATAGTCAACTGTTTATTTCCTGTCTCTTGAATAAAGTTCTCTTTGCTTATGAAAGTGCTACATAAATAAAATGCAACACAATGTTGACCGATATCACCGTACAGGTTTTACAGTTTAGGTATTGGCTACTTCGATATAATCGATACCGATAATTTCAGTATCGAAAGAAACATATCAATATACCAAATATTATCGAAAGTATCGCAACATTACTTTCCTGTAGTTCACTTTTAAACAGTTTACTGTAGTGTCACTCTGTTCGCTTCCATTTGTTTACTTATTGTTGTAGGCCGCAAACAACAGGGCGAAGAGTGTGCACAGGCCTCGACATTGGAACTAGACCCAGGTAAGCTTTGTACCTTAAGTAAAACACACACACACACACACACACACACACACATATATATATATATATATATATATATATATATATATATATATATAAACAACACATAATAATGATCGGCGCTGATATAATGATGCAATTACATTTCCCAATAGAAATTCACTAAAGATTTTCTCACATGCCTCTTGACAGCGCCACTGTGGCTAGTATGACGAGATAGTTGACATTCGTGTTTAGCAGACGGGCGATTTTTTTATTTCGCCTTTAAAAATTTGGTTACAAATTGTCTTCAGTAAAATAACAATATATTTAGAAAGTTCGTGCCTCAAGCTTTATTTTAATACTTTACAACCTGCAAAAAGGTGCAGTTTTCATTGAGAATTGTCATAAAGAATTTTTCATCATCTCATTTTTCGCAAATTATTTTGTCCAGTCTTCTGGTTATATAGGGTTTAATCTTTATGAACTGCAAGTAGCGCCACTGAAAGGTAAATCAAATGGCGGACTTTTTACGCTAGAGTTGTTGCTAAACGCAGTATATTGTATTGTATTTTAACTCACTACAGTTTAAATAATAAAACTTTACCCATTTGTATACTTATAAAAGTAATAATTTATTTCTCACAATTTAAAAACTGTTATTTATTTTGCACTTTAAAACTGTTCTAACATTAAGGTTTGCACCTAATTGTGTGATATAAATTGTTAAATTTTCATAAACTTACAAATTGCGAAAATGATAATATCAGGATAATTTTCAGCGTTCAAAAATTTTCAAAAATAAAAATCAATTTTATTTATAATGCAGTTAGCATAATAATAAACATATGTTACTATTATGTTGTTTTAATATTTATTAATTTATCAATAAATTATAACAATTTGTTTTTTATGTTGTTATTTAATACAGGAAACTATAAAATTTGGATAGTGACAACACAAAAACAATTTGTATATATATATATATATATATATATATATATTTATATATATATATATATTGTTATTTTATATATTATATATATATATATATATATATATATATATATATATAAATTATAAAATTTTCCAAAAATATCTATCATCATGCAAGATTCATCTTATTTTGTTTTTACTTTTCCATAGTTATGTTAACGAATTTCGTTTTTTAAATTTGTTTTGCCTGCTGAAAGCCAAGTAATATTTAAACTGCTTTTTACAAAATGTTTTGACGAATGCTTTGTGCACAAACATTTAACCCGTTAGTTACACAAGAATTTGACTCACCAAACCTAAATTAGCAAGAACAAATTTTATGTTTGACGAGTTACCCACTCAACTTCTTACTATCCATCCACCGTTATCATTTGCCGAAGCATTCCTTCGGGACATAACTGTCCCTATCGTACATACATACATACTTCATACATATACATAGCTATAAGTGGCTATACATAGCTTCATAAGTGGTTATCAGCTTCTTTAATAGCTCTTCTAAATTTTTGACGACCGTCCTCTACTTACTCGTTTTTCCAGCACATGTTGTACCACAACTCGTAACCTGACAGAAATCGTGTTAAACACTCTTGACCATCAACTCACCAAGCTTCCGTATCTGGTTTTAACTTTCTAGCACTTCTGTCTACCACACGCCTTATAAATTGAAATAAAATTCGCTAAGCTTCCCCTCCAATTTCACGTTGCTATTTTCGTGTTTTTCCTGAATTTAAATGTCCATAGAAATGAATTTGTAAACTTATTGATCAGTGTTTGGTTTTGTTTTTACATAATACGTCCATACTGAGGTTGAAGGATCGGTTTTAAAAGCAAGGATAAAAGCTTACGGCAGTAACTCTAGTCTCGAACCCACGTCCTGGAGATAAAAAGTTCAATGGCTCTCAACACTGACCGATGTTTTAAATACATTCGAAATGTCGACATTCTACTATAATAATTCTTTTACTGATTGGAATTATTTTTTTATTTTCGAGCATTACGTAAATAAATTATGTTTTCAGAAAACCGGTTCTTTCGCATTACAAACAACACTCGCCCAAACCTGAGAATCAGCTCCAGTGTACGTTCATCTGGGAAGAACTTGGCTGATTCTGGCATCCCAATCCAGGCGGCGTGCCTGAGGTAAGTAACAATAACTGTAAAGATATCACCAACAGGACAAAATAACATCACATGTATTATCCTGTGCCTAAATTACTTACTACAACTTGGTATTCTTATCTTTTGGCAATAAACGTAGAACATAACCTCACTTTTCTCGACTTTTCCACTACCAGTGAGCAATTAAGTCTGTAAGCTAATTAACATTTTTCCTAATACCATTTAACACAATCGTAATATTTCAAATATATGTAATTTCTTAGGACAATTTCCTTCACTTAATTAATCCTTATAAGCTATCATGTAATAAGCTATTCCACTCGGTCAGAGAGCTTTTCCTCTGTCACAATAGTAATCAAGTGACAAAAAAAAATATTAATGAAAGTGATTTTATGAATGTGAATATTGGTAGTAAAAGAAACATTTAATTGTTTGAAAAAGGCAACAAATCTCAGAACAATTATTCATAAAATCTAACTTTTATTTACGTAGTGGTAGTTAGTCACTGTATTAAGAGTAAACTTCGATATATAAGTGAGAGATGTCTTTGAAGAATCAATTAATTCTAAACACAACTTTTTAATTGTTGCACTCCAGTACGCCTATATACTAAAATATTACTTTCATTAAACCATGAATGAACGAGCAGATCGAGTTCTCTGTTTCAACTCTACCGTTCGGCTTATTGTTTTTGTTTATTTGTTTGTTACGCAATTTTGGTCAAATTCATTGACCGATTGTTTTGAGATTTGGTACAAAGTTAAACGGTGTATGTTTGAAATTTCTCCAAAATAGCTTACGTTTCAAGATGGCGGCCTATGAATTAACGATGACGAGTGAAGTTGCTGGATGTTTACTAGAGTACTCGCTGAACTACTAAACCTATATAATTTTGACCAGTTTGTAGAGAAAGAGCACACAATTTCAAATAAAATTAACAGTTTAATTAACGAAAAAATTTACAAGCTCGTCAGAGCGCTGTAGGGGAGCGATGGCCGGGTAATTAATTACTGCGATGGCTACCGTTCTTTCAGCTACTCTGTAATCGTCAGGTTGTTGTTATGATAAAAGGGGAAATATATTAAGTCCTGCGGTTGTTTTTGGCAAAGAGTGTTGATCAAGGCAAGTTGAGCAGTTAAAAGCGATGAAGATATTTTCTATAGATGATCAGTCACTCAAGAGGAATGACTTTAATTATCGCATAAACTTCTGGATAATTAAACTTTTTGTTGTATAACATCTCTTTGTCATCTATCTTTTCTAGTCCTTATCTTCATTTTGATTTGTATGTTTCACAGCGATATTCCGTAATTAAGAATTCCTTAACGGCAGCTAACGATTGTTTAATGTAGAAGTATGCATTTTCTAACTAATCATTTCTTTAAAATCTTCATTAAAACCTTCTTCAATAACTAAAGGCGAAACGAAATTCACTAAGATGCAGTTTAAAGCCTCTGGTACGATACGAGTGGTGGGCGGCAAGAGCGGATCCTTTTTATTTTTGGTTTACCTTGCAAGTCTGGTCAGTGGCTTCGACAAACCGTATGGTCATTGCCGCTTGCTAAGGTCAGGAAATATTTTTACTGACGCCCGCCTCTCAGTATTGAGCAAGAACGGGAGTGATTTTCATAACTGGTTCTCAGCTCAAAAACACAAAATTGAAATGAAGCTGCCGAATTAGCAGTGTGATATACGTGATCAGTGCAATTCAGGCAAACATTTTGGCATGATCAGCACAAATACGTTCAGTGTAATTAAAAAATGTCTTCTCATCCCTCCTTAACTGGTTAAAGATATTATGTTCCCTTAATGTTTGCCTTTTTTTGTTCATCTGGGTAACGCCTCAATGAACAGTTTTTACATTTTTCCGAGGACCAGTTTTTAAAACTGGCATTTCCACTCGAAAGCAACAACAGCATAACGTCTTCATTCGAAACTGCATTGCTGTTATAGGAGAAACCAGTGGCGTTGGCGTCGCTCACTGAAGCCAACTAGTCGTACTCGCGGCGTAGATTCTCGTACTTGTAAACTTAATGACCTTAGTAGCTTTAGTGGATACTAAATTGTTTGATTTATTTATCAAATTTTGTTTCTGCGCAGGAACGAGTAAATCCTCAGGCACTACTTTTACGTTCAGGCCATGATGATCCTGTGGAAGGTAAGTGATGATTACAGATACATGAAATCAGTAATTGTAGGTATTTAGTACTTGTTGTAATTGCGTATTAGACAGAAACACGGAGAAGAAAAATGGTATAATTTGGTGAATAAATTTGTACCTTTGAGAAATGGCTAAATCTTAATAGTAATAAAATTTGTGGAATTAAATATATTTTAAGTAATTAATGTAAACTTTTAATGCAGTAGTTAATTTTTGTAAATTTCAATGCGCTACTAATTATAAATATTTATTTTGTTACATTCAAGAATGTTTGGATGAATGAATTTTAGCGTAATTAATTAATTAAACATTTAGTTCTCCGCTTTAAAGAAAGTAGCGTAGCACAGTAGTTCAACTCGTATCAGAGGAGGGATATGTCACAGGTTCGAGTCCAGCTAATACGGTTGTATTCATCATTGCGTTCTGTCTACCTTTAATCTTTCCTAGAATTACGTATAAGACTTTAAATCATCAAAAAAATTGTGTTTGTGCTTCCAGGCTAGCTCCGGTAATTAACACCCAGCCATTTCCATCAGTGTCCTCGCCCTTTCGATCTACTTTGGAACCCTACAATTTCACCCCCCAGAGGACACAGGGTACCGCAGGTAGGCAAAGTATTAAGTACAATTTACGCAAGTTTTTTTACTTTTTGAAACAATTGAATACATTAAGTAAAAAAACCTAGATAATATGTAAAAATAATCTTTAACACTCGACTGTTGTTAATGAAACATGTATTATTATTGTATAGAAGAATTTGATATTTAATGCACGTTATTATTGACAGAAAACGTTAAGCTAGTGAAACTGGGACTATGTAAAATGTTTTCCCACAGAACTGCATTGAGTTTAAGTTTGAAACAGAAAAACGTAAGGAAAAAAGAAAAAATGCGTTAATACACAGGAATAAACAATGCTAAGCCGAAACAAATTCAGTTTTATAGTTACTGGAAACATGTTTTAAATGAGATTTCACAAGTTTGTTTGAAGTCTTTATTGTCTGAATGTTTGCTTTTTCCAGACACGCTACCTCACCAACCTACAAAATTATAAAGTTAAAAAAACAATGTGTCAACAGTAATAAAGAGGGGGTTGTCCGAATTTGATCTAATAAAATTTTCGAAAATGTTCCAATGGGTAAAAACAAGAAAACTATTACATTATACAAACATTGTTTATCTCTCTTTGTTTAGCGGCAGTTATATATGCAAATATATATATATTTAACTAAGGTAAAATTTGAGAAAAATAATTAAAGGCAAAGAATGAAGATTGTTTTAAGAGTTTTGGCCGCACATTGGGGAGAAAACTATTAGATTAAAAACTTGTAGAAAGGGATAATACAACCCTTACACTACGATAGACTGAACTATTGTGCAACTAAATCTCTTAATTAGTAGATCAGCAAATTGGTGCTCTTAATAAGTTCCAACAGTCCACTGACTAGATCATTCTGCAGAAGTTCCTTAAACAGTTATTGTATTTAAGGTAAATAACTTTAATGCTTCCCAGTAATAGTTGTGTTATTTTGTTCAGCTACCACAGGACATCAACAAAATTTCTCTTGCTTCATACCCTTCTTATGGGTAAAACTTTCGGCCATTAAATTCCAAATTATGGGATGCAATTACGGTCACGTCCTTGCTACGGTGCACGTTGCCGTAGCAAACGTGCATCCTGGATCTCGGTAATACACTGGAGAACGAAATGACCGTACCTGAATTGATTGAAACCTACGTACTACTGAAAGGAAACAAGTTGCCAGTTGCCATTGCTACAACGAACACGCACACATCACATGGACCAATAAGTACATCAACCATTGAGCAGGTTCATCGCACGGTTAAATCAATTCAGCAAAGCTTAAAAGGTAAACAATATTGCTCAACAGTATTCTTTGATATAGTCTAAGCCTTTTATAAAGTATGACAAAAACTGACTTATTGTTCCAAACAGAGAAAAATCTACCCTAATGTTTCAAACTGAACATATTCAAGCTACAAACTGAAACGGAATTTACTGCCATTATTAGATCTTCCTACTAATAGTCAGAGAAAGTTTCATTGCGACAAAAATTAATTTCATAAATTTTTATAATAGCATAGTTTCAAAGTAGAGAAGGCAGAAATATGTACAAAGCAAACAGAGATAAGCGCTGTCGACCGCCCTAAGCCGAGCAAGCGTAGGCAGGAAGGAACGGGTTAAATACGGAAACAGTCTGCGTACTGCCTAGCGAAGAATAGAAAATTGGAAAAAATAACAAATTTCAGAAAATGGTAAATATGAAATTGATTTCTGTACTAATAAACTAATACAAATTAAATAATAAGAATAACTTTTTCCCAAAAAAGCCTTAATTTAGGAGTTATTAGCCAATATTATAGTTAGTAGATTAAATGAATAATAAATTACGGAAATAGTTTTAAGTTAACTAATTATAAAATAATTTAAACAATTATCCAGGCGAATAACGTAAATTTATGTATAATGTTATAGATATAAACTATGTATTGTAAATGTAAGAGAAATATGCAAATCGTCGAATAAGCAGAAATTTAGAATAAGTAACAATTGTAAATCGAACGGAGGACAGGGTCCTATTTAAAATTAATATTGTGTAATACACTATATTTCATAAATATCAGAATAATTAGAGGATAATACTAAACAGATAAAAAGAAAGGGAAAATTTAAATTATTTCACGATTAAAATTGTTAATAAATTATTAAAATAAAATTGTTAACTTGGAACATAACGTAAACTTTAAAGAAATCCAAATATATTAGCAGATCTGGTGAAATAGTTAATAGTGGTTAATTAAACTTGTCAAAATTAAAATAGGGTTAAGAAAAATTAAATTAGGGTATAGTAGCAAAAGTAAATCCTAGAAATAGGGGAAATTCATTAAATAATAAGTGACTATACTATTGAAAGAGATGGACAAAAGTCCAAAAACCTAAATACATTTAAAACTAAAAATGATACAGCAGCCATTCAAGTTTTTATAAAATCAGAAAATAATAACGAAACTTTTGGTGGGTCGATCAGGAAAATCACCCCAGTAAAAGAAAAGTTACAACAGTTAAAAGAAAACGAAACTAGTTCAATTGATAGTAGCTTAGAGAAGGGGTAAGCAAGGACTACGACAGATTGTACACTAGAGAGATACATAGCAAAACTTAGTAGGGGAAACAATAACTAATTTATAATAAAATGAATTAATTAGAACAAGAAAGGATTCTACAGAATAAATAAACCAAAGGAGAGGACCTGCAGAAAGGTGACGGATTAGCACACGGCACCTTTCAAGGTCAGGTGTGACTGTTTATTGGCAAAGGGAAAAAGTACCAAAAGAGGGAATTTTTGGTCTCTCTTACTAGCGCTAAAAATTGAGGTGGTACACTTCACCGGTGTAACTCTTCACTGTATTTCTGAAATTTGAAGGAGAGGTCGTGATCTGCGAGTTCGCGAGTCCGAAAGAGTTCATTCGTGACGAAGCTGTTCATTGCCGTCGAGGCTAATTCAGTCCAAAATTGAGGCTATCAAAAATAAATAACTCGCCATTTTTGTGTAGAAAAACATAGAAAATCGTAAACTCACCAAAGAAGACACGTGAGCGGAAAGACATTTTACAGCATTCCACTTTTCAAAGACAGTCACCGATGATCGGCCGATTTTTGGAATCTACCAGAATTCCCGACACGAGCGTTTTTACGTCCCCACCTGACTACCTAATCCACCAGGAAGAAGATCCAGGAGGAAAGAGGAAGGGAGTATCTGCCATCGGGATGAAATCACGCTACAAATTATAGAGGTACCGTTAGCAGCTCCATTTATTTCCTTATTTGGTAGTCTGTATTTGCATAAGTTTTGCAAGTGGGTAGAGCTACAAACATTGTATAAATTTCAAACACATGTTTTACAGGTAGCAACTGTAAGGGTATTAAATCGGAATTTATAGGTATTGCAATTTTGTAAATCGAAAATTTGGAAAAGGTTTAAAATAAATTCAAATTTACATTTAACAAAGCCAAGTACAGTAGAAAATTGGAAAGAAATATAATATAAATATTAACTGAAAATGGTATCCAAAATTTAAATAACCAAAACTAAATAAAATAATGTTAACGGCAAATTGAAAATCTCGAAGTGATAAAAAAAGTTTCATAAAAATCAGTAGAACTAACTTCCATAAATTCCCCTCGAAGAAGAAAAATTAAAAATAAAAGTAAGGAATTGGTTAAATCTAAAATGAATTAAATTTTCAGCATAAATAAATAATTTTGATAAACTTAAATTTAAAAACAAATTAGGTCACGTCAGAGTAAAATGTATATTGCATTCATAGAATCCGTGTCCTTAGACAAGGAAAATAAGTTAAGTTCAAAATTAAAGTCAAATTTAGAAACAGGCACATAATTTGTTATTTTTAATTCTTATATCAGTAGTGAAAGTATATAAAAGAAGGAAAACCATAATTATATGTACTCGTATATTATAATTATATCAAAGAAGTCAAGAATATTATTTTGAGAAACCTTAAGCCAAAAAAGAGCTGAGGTTATGATTTGATAAGTAGAGTTCTAAAAGAGATGCAAAACAATGGTTTAAATATTTTACCCAATTACTCAATGCCATCCTGAGAACAAGCTTCTACCCTTTCCAATGGAAAGTAGCACAGAGTAATATGATAGCTAAACAAGGTAAAACACTTGAGAATTTAATTTCAAACCGGCCTATTAATCTGCTCCCAATTACATCTAAGGTCTAGAAATTATTTCTTAAAAATATAATTTCTTCTAAAAATCTAATTTCTGATCATAAATTCGGTTTTCTCTAGCAACTTGAAACCATTAAACAGGATCATTTCTTAGGTAAATCAATTCAACAAAGCTTTGGAGATAAAAAATATTGCTCAGCAGTATTCCTGGATATAACCCAAGCCTTTGTTGAAGTATGGCACATTGGCTTATTTTACCATATAAAGAAAAATCTATATTTAAGCATTCATACTTCGTTAAAATCATATCTTGAAAAAAGATATTTTCAGGTGAAATATCAGTGCTAAATATCAAACTTGTGTGAAGTTAAAGCTGGTATACGACAAGATCGGATGTTTAGTGAGTGTGGAACAGCTCTCATTCTCAAGATCCAAACTAGAAATCTGAACATGCAATCAGAACATGGCAAGATGTCTAGGCGTGAGTTGAAGTTACTGAAACTAAGAACACTCAAGGAAGATTTACTGAAGGCATGACTGTGCACGCGATCAGAAAACTACAAAGCATCAAGAGAACGAAAAACAAAAACTACATAACTATAGTTAACAAATTCCGTATGAGAACAAGGAAAAACGAGGGCAGTTAAATATATTACAAATGTGGAAATATACAAGTTAAAATTGAAGAAGGAAATATCATAATCGAACATATTATTTCTCTAGCATACGTTATTTTTTTAAATTTGAAAATGTATATTAATAAGAAAGGTTAAGTCAAGAAAGTTTGGAATGGACCAATGAAAAGTGAAAAAGTGGTTAAATAACAGTTAGAAGAGTACGGATAAGGCTAAATAGGAGAGTGGTTTAGGTATAATAAAAGAACGAACCCGCATATGGAAGTTTAGTACATCAGTAAGTTTAAAAAAAAGGTAATGCAACCACTTAAACATTGACAAAAAAGCAAGGAAAGACAGACGAATGCACATGATAATAACAGTCATAGCAGAAATGAAGAAAATTGTATTAAGAATTTATGTTACTGATCGTATTGTAAAATTGAAATTATACACAACTGATATTAATGACGCACAACTGATTTTGAGTATTATTTATTTAATTATTTTAATAGTTTAAATAAATTTAAATCTTATTATTGAAGATATTGTGAGACTAATTACTTTCATATATTGTTATAATAAGCATTCCAATTGGTTTTTGTATAAAAAATAAGGACTTTCGTTATTGATATATATATATATATATATATTTCGTTACAGATAAATGTGGGATAAATGAAAGATGACTCATAGTGATCAGATTTCATTATTTTTATTTCTAGACATTGATAATGAACTACATACAATTGTTTTATATTTTACGTTGAATGAACAATATTACTGGTTTTTATTAGTCTAAATATTTTTCGATTCGCAATTGTTACGTAAAGTAATTTGTTTCATAAACAAGCATTCAAGATTAAAAATGTAATCGGAACTATCACGACATATCGCGCAAAATAGACCTAAAAACACTTTTCACCATATACCATATAAATAATAGCAACAAAATTGCACCATTGTTCATTATATGTAAAGGCGAGAAACAGCCTTTATATAAATGTAATGTTTTTACCAATTTTCCAATAAGAAAACGGATTAATACCGTCAAAGAATATAAAGCATGTATTTACAGATAATGTAGAACACAGTTTAAAATTGCAAATCTCAAAATACAAGTCGAGTGTGCGATAAATTACATAACACTCTGCTGCATTTAAATCCTGAATCTCACTCTACAGCAGTGCGTGAAAAGTCTAAAGCAGATGCGAGCGCAAGACTAAAACGGAAACCCTCTTCCGGGTTCCAAACTATATTGAATAGCCAAACTGTAACTCATACTTACGATACTCCAGCTGTTCGTAACAATAAAATCACGTCATCACATAACAAATCAACTGGCCTGCTATCACATTCTATTCAAATATTTTCTAATACTAAATTTACAGTCTTTAGTGAATATACTACATTATTACGTATCATTCGTTTACTTATAATGTCTCGCTGTCACTTGAAATCAAAAATTAATTGTCACTGCTATCTTTAAACTCCGTAAGTCTATCTTAGATTCTAATTACTTCTAGTGTGTAAATAAACTAAGTTCACGCATTCAACCTACCAACACGGTTGTAAATGGGGTTTCATGTTTGAATACGGCCATAAATGTGTTAGTTAAACTAGCTTTATGTGCAGTACATGGGGAAAATAAAATAGCAGATTTATGAATTTGTTGATAATTGAAATACACATATCCTCAAGTGATAGGCTCAAGTGATCAATGCTTCATTGAAAATGTTTTTTTCGAGTACTGTACATCTAGTCCGGGATTGTCTCTGCGTTCTCGGAAAATATGTCTTCGCTCATATTGTCTTTGTGTGTGAGAGCAGATCTTCACCGCCGAGAAATGTTTTTCTTTATTTTAACTTCCTAAATCCTAATTTATGTAATTTTTAACGCTTATTACAATGGTTAAATCATATTTTCAAAAATATTTAAGACAATAAAGTTTTGAATTTTTAGAAATTCTAAATAGCCGCCATTTTGAAACTGTTAAACAAACTTCGCTGATTAACGAATTTGATAAAGCTAATACAGGTCTTTATTAATTGAAACACTTAATTTGAACATAAAATCATAATTAATTGAACGTACAATTACTTTAGTTTTTTATGATGCCTTAGAGAGTTAGCACACACTTAGGCTAACTAATTAACAAAATGTATAACTGCGGCATTTTGGACAAACTGGCAGTGGTTATGTCACATGAACCCTGTTTATGTTAAAGTTACTTTCAATATGGTTGTGTTTAAAAGCGCGACCAAAAGTTAAAAGTTGCAAAAATGAAGTCTAATGTGTTCTAACAAAGCTTCAATACAGTATTTCTATATTAAGTTCTATAGATATCAGTGGTAGTCTAGACCTATTGCATGCCTAATTTGAACTCTGTATATTGTATAATGTTAGCATGACAACAACAGAAGGCAGGATCGATGCCACAAAGTGATAAAGCCTCAAAGAGCAGTTAGGGTTGAATTTTTTTTTATTTTAATGCGAAAAAGCACATCGAGGCTATTATCGTTTCCCTAAAAGTAAGTGTGGATGTAAATGTGAGTGTAAAGTGTTAAAGTTGTGTTTGTTAGACTCGGGTACCGCGAGGGACGTCTAAATCCTCTCAATAGGTGCAGCTAGTCTGCACCCCCTGCGGGTGTGTGCGTGTGTTTTATCAAGAATTTTTTTTATCAAAACGCCACTTTATTAAGAAAGATGAAGATCGACTGTTAGGATTAGTAATTCATAAAGTATGATAAGCGAAACTGTATAGGCTATAGGCCTTCTCAAAATATATTATTATTAAAATTGCTATTACGCCTTTTCTTATAATTTTAATGTGTATTTTTCGCCTTATTATTATTTTATTGTTATGCCAATTTTAAAATTTGATTATCAATTTACTATAATTTCATATTGAAATATAGCATATAATGCTAGTCGTGGAATAATCATTCGCATTTTTGGGGTGATAATATTGAAATATGACCACAGATGATTACACAGTTAAATAGAAGTACTAGTTTCTTGTATGGTAATAGATTAATAGTAAAACACTTTACACTGTGTAATTAATGTATGGGCTGTGAGAGACGAATCATGCGAGTATCGAATGTAAAATATTCCACATTGACAATTTTGTTAGTGATTAAAATGATCCAAAAAAATGTTTTAACAATATTATTTATGGAAAACAAATACCTTATTGGGACTTATCTTAGTGGTAAAAACGGATTTAATTATAAAAAACGCCAGTAATATAAAGCACATTATCTGTAGATCTAATATTATAGTTTGAACATAGCAAAGTCGGTCACCAGATACTTATTTACCTGGTGAATAATTAATACATTATAAATAACGCATTTATTCTGAATAAAAAATTAATTAATTGTTCAGTAAATATGCACTGTAAGTTGTTTTCTAATTTTCGTTATTTTTTTTCGATTAAACGATATATTTAATATCTAAAAATTTATCTAAAATGTAAAAGCTCTGAAAGTACGATAAAAATCAAAAATAAAAGTGACCCGCATAACCTCAAAATTGCTATCGTGTGAAAGGTGGTAACGTGTTTTTAATCAGTAAAACGATAAAACAAAGTTTATTTTATTTTATTTTTTAATAATCGAAACATAATTGACAGTGTTTTTTGGTGAAAAACCTACTTGAATAAAAAGACGCCTTTTTATCAACGGTTTCACTACACGAACGAACAAAGTAATGCGTATTATGTAATGCATATTAGAATGGGATAACGCGGGATAAGTCGGCGTAGGAAATCTTGTATGTTTCATGCAATGTAAACAGCAATGTCGTCATAATATAGTTCGTAAAAAACAGCCTAAAATCGTATATAATTTAAAAAAATATTTTCTACGGGTCAATGTGTTAATTGGACAATAAGGCACGTAATAAAAGAAAACATATTCAGAAAAAATTATTTGAAAAACAACCTACATTGTGTAAATAGAAATCGTTCTAATATTTTTTTAATAATTGTTAGCATTTAATTACTCACATCTGTAAAACGTTTAACTCCCGCTAGGCAGCGCCACATTGTTCACAATACAAAATGGCTACATTATAGTTACTTGCAAAACCACAAATCCAATTTTCAATATTAAGTTAAAATGACTTTTCCCTCGCGAGTAATAAATAACTCGTGGGAGCTAAAATTTACATTCGTTAAATATGTACAGGAAGGATTTGTTGTTCCCATGTTTGCCATACATTTTGTGTAATATGATTGTCGTTTGCTTCTGTCGACAGATTATATTAGCAAAGAACCAAACATAACAGATTAGTCGAATAATTGATTGTTATCCAGCGGTAGTCCCCGGTTTATGTAAAGTAATTTTGTTTACAAAAATTGTATAAATGCTTACTACAGCTTTTGTACCTTATACAATTTTAATGATTACAAACTAAAACAAATTTGTTTTGCCACAATGTTTTAAAGAACAGTTGCTTGAAGATGAGTTATTAGGTTAAAAGAACGGTGTTTCTTATTAAAGTAATCGATTAATCGGCGAAACATGTTTTCCAGGTTATTAAAGTAATAGAATAATCGACGAAACACTTTTTTCAAAATTTTCTATTACATAATAATAATTTGAATAATTTGTTTTGTGTAAATTAAAATAATATTTTATTGAATAAAAACAGAAGATTATTATTGTTATCCTTGTTTTAGTTGCTATCCAAACACGCCAGCATTGGATTCGATATACACAAGGCGTAGTAGATACAGAGCAGTGTAAATACAGTATTAATTTATTAAGTGTTTTAAGGTTTTACGTTGTAGACGTTGACTGCCTAGATGGACTAGTGGCTTGCCGTTTGTAATCATCTCGAGGTAAAGTGTACAGCTGCGTGATGATAAATGCTGAAAATGAGGTTGAATGAACGAATTTCTAGAATTTTATTCCACTGTTATTCCATTGTTTTTTGTTCCCTTCTATATTCTTGGAGTTACTCAGTTGCCGCCTTACGTCTAATTAAAGCTTTCCTAACTCATTATTGAGGTGCTTGCAGATATTTGCTCTGCTGATTTCTTTTCAGTATTTTCCCCGCACTCTTGAATCTTATCACGGAGGTTTTGCCTCATTTATCCAGCTTATTTTTTTCGTTGAGATTCCACTCGTTCTGTTTAACCTTATTACTCATATTGTTCTCATGAGTAGTTAGGGAAATGATGTCTGTTTACACGGATCCCAGCATGCATTTGTGATGTCTACACACTAGGAGGTCTCCAGGGCTCTGTTTGATACACCATTTCCTGGTAAAGCTATGTAGTGAATGTTTGTGTGTTTCTTGAGTAGATAATTGAAAGTTGTACGGTGGGATCAATCAGCTGCTCACTTCAGCTGTCTCCGCAGGATAGAAATAATATTACAGGAACCAGAATTAAATCAGTTTTTTAAAAAACTGTCTGACAGACCTTAGTGTCAATATGTAAAAGTGGTAGCCTGCTAAAGAATTTTATTTATTAGTGCGTGAGCGAAGACTGGGTGTTTAGATAATGCCCACTAACAGTGCGACTAATTTCGTTGTACATTTAATTGATAACAACTACTCTAGTTAAGTTTCTTTTCTTTAATTCCTTCGATGAGGAACGCAGGACCCTAAAGTAATTTGGACGTTGAGTATTCCAGCCTCCTCGTTAAAATGGCTAAAATGTTTCTGCAGTGTTAATTACGTGGCACTAAAAGTGGAGCGATAAATATATTTCATTTTATTTTCCTTATTTACTTTTATTTATCTTCAAAAACAACTTATCTGAAATAATATTTTCATTAATTTTTATTAGTAAAAAGTATATAAATTAATGTTTACGTTGATTCGCTGTAATTTTTAACAAACTGAGACATAAGCTCCACTGACCAAAGCTCCATGTCCTCACGTGGATAATATTTAGTGGACTATGAACATTCTGTTTAGTTCTTCAAGAGGACCTGTATCATCCATTACAGTGTATTAAATCCCATCTTGATATTGAGTTCAATTAAAAAATTCTGTTATTGAACCAAAAATAAAAATCATATATAATGTTTTCTCTTCCTTTTTTATTTTAATTACAATAATTTGTTCGAAAGCACAACAGATGTTAATCTGTTTTAACAATATAACCTGAAACTTTTTTTTTGTGTTTAACGTTCGACTATTGTGCACACTTGGGCTAATTCAGACGATGGGATGAATTATACGCTATCAACCGAGGCGGCTCAAAACCTGAAACTTATTACAGCCTATCAGCTGTTCAATGAAATCAGCTGATTTTACGAATAAATATGAAACAATTGATCTCTTAATGTAACTACCAAAATTAACGATACATGTCATATATTTAAATCGGTCAAACGTCTTCGTAGTTTCCGCAGTGTATTAGTGGCTATCATGCGCGACTCTATCGCATGATCCCAGGTTCAATCCCTGGTGAAACAGAAATTTTTATCTATAATTAATTTAATATGAGACTTACGACGTACAAAATATACTGTTATATATTAATATAAACAAGTAACTTGCATCAAGTGTCCAGCAAAATCCAGCTCCACAACCAGCCCTAAAACATGATACATGTTAAAATGTTTTAGTGGATTTTAATTATAGGGCTACAAAAAAACCTTTTGTGATTTTTCATCTGAAACTTTGTTATACATACTTATATATAATTTTTTATTTAGTTGTTTCATATTATTTGTGTTATTCGAAATTTACAATTTGACATATTTGATTTACATAAGAAGGAAAGCAAATATAAGCAAGTTTTAAGAAACACGTGACAAAGTTGGTTCAATTCAATGTGTGTGTGTGTGTGTGTGTGTGTGTGTGTGTGTGTGTGTGTGTGTGTGTGTGTGTGTGTGTGTGTGTGTGTGTGTGTGTGTGTGTGTGTGTGTGTGTGTGTGTGTGTGTGTGTGTGTGTGTGTGTGTGTGTGTGTGTGTGTGTGTGTGTGTGTGTGTGAAAACAAAATTGTATTCTTCCACTTTATTTTGTTTTTACAACAAACACAAAACTGCCGTATTACATCATTAGGCAATGTAGGTGGTCACTTTAAGACTGGTAGCAGCTTTATTAAAAAAAAGAAGAAGGCGTCTCTTTAATATAATTTAACGAACGCCATTTTTAAAGAGTGTAGCAAATGAACTGCTAAAATTAATAAGAAACCAAGCGCTGTTAAACAAAGTATGTTGTAAAATTTCCGATAAATTTTGACATTTATTTTATGCCTTATTGATTTTAATTTTACTGAAATAACATTAAATTGAGTCGGCTTTAATTCTGCTTAATCTAGTCAGCTTTAAATTGAGTCAGCACAATTTCATTTAATATGTGCACAAAATGGTACAATACCATTATATTACAAACGTATATTTTACATTTCAGTTGTTTATAATATTTCTGCATTAAAAAACATTTATTTTTTTATAAAATTGGGATATTTATACCACAACTACAACTAGGATATTCTACAACTACAAACTGGGATATTCGTTGGCATACAGTGGCTTGCAAACTATATGCAAACAGGCATATAGTGGCTTGTATCTCTATGTTTATACACCAACTTCGTATTTATATGTCACTAATTTTACACAGGTGGCTACATTTCTCGAATTGTTCTTCACTAGGTATTATAAAATGCATCTTTAAACATCCTTCAGTCATCTAATTATGGTATTTTTCACTTCTTAAATCACTTTGAAAATTTAAAGAAAATTAAATTAGAGGTTAACAAATTTATATTTTTACGGCGTACGTCCGTTTTAAAAATTAATTGTATACTTTTGCATACTGGTTTCTCATGTCAAATATAATTAATATTTTTAACTAAGACATTGTTGTGGATTGGGTTGCTTTTATTTGATTACAAATTGTGTTCTTCCCAAACCGGAGACAAAACGAGTAAGGAATAGTAATTGTATACTTTGCTGGAAACCGTATTCCCCTCTCTCATAACATCTTGGCTTCCAGCAGCGACCGGACCTGGGGCCATGTGTGCCGATCATGGGATGTAGCACACGTTTCAAGGGTCATTGAAAAAACTGACGACAGCACAAACATTGATTTTGGTAGTAGTTGTATTCATAACTGTTTTTATCTCATGTTTTTCGAAAATCTTTTTTTTTATATTCGCAATCAGCGTCTGAATCTGTATTACTTAGAATTTTAAACTACCAAATTTTTATTGATTATACCAATTCATGCAGATTTCAACGGCGTTTATGATCGTAAAATCATATTTTTAAAACGTGTTAGTTCAAAAAGTTCTGAATTTTACGACAGTCAAGATTTATTTGTTTATTTTTATTGTAAATGATACAAAAATACACACTCGTATAATGCACTAATCTTTAATTCAATAATTGTATTTTAAGATTCATATCTACCTAAGTAAAACCGTTGCAAAACCTCATGTAGGCCTCCTATTTCTTGTCAATATGAACTTTTGTTAAAGTTGATTTAATATTTATATTTAATACTTGATGGTCTTTTAATAAAACAATGTAATTCATTATATTTGAGTTATTTAATACAATAGGCCTTACTTTTTACTTAACCTATAAAATTAATGACTGAATTGTAACATTGTAAATTATTGAAATATTTACAAATAAAACCTTTTATAATTGAATATTACGTGCCTAAATTGAGCTTACAGTGTTTTACTGTTTACTAAAATCAGATTCATTTATTTAATAACATTTACATATTAGAAATAGCCGAGATTGTCTTACCGATTCTACTTTCAAAACCGATTCGGTCAGTAATTACCTAATGCTTGGACACAGTAACAATTTAAATATTATTTTATACAATTTTTTTACCACAAAGTTTTGTTACACACAAAAGTCTTTGTCACATATGCCTGCATTGTGCTGCAATCTCGCGGAGACATTTTATACTGCTCCTGGAATTTTGTTTACAAATTTCTAATGGTTTTATTTTATTGTATTGTTTTAAAATGGAAAAGTATGAGGTGTGAGAGTTCTGTGGTGTTCTGACGAACCTGTAAGTACCCTATATGTATAGTTTCATAAACGCAGTTCTATATTTTGTGTGCAAAACCGATCGGAATGATTAGAGCAATAATTTATAAAATATGCTTTAGTTCAGTTAATTCAGTTAAAAATATTCATTAGTTTATTGGAGCCATATATTTTTCCTGTTACACTGTGCTGGTCTAATGTTCTCAGTGTAAGGTGTTAGTACTAATTCATCGTGTTAAGAATTCATCTAGAAACATTTGTTGTAATATCTATGTAACTTTTATTACACATATTTAATTTCAAACTTTACACCAAAGTCATATACTATATGTCTTGACTTCATACTGTTTGTTAGGTAAACCAACTTAATAAAATTTCAGTTTAACTCTTATTTTAAAGAACAAAAGTAAGAATAAGTATTACAGTAAGAAAGTAGACGAACAAAATAAAATAAAATTACGTTAGACAAACGTTTAATGTATACATAGTTTTGTTATAGCCCAATATAGCTATTTTAAAATTACTCAAGATCTAACCCACTGAGCAATTTCAATTAAGCTGTTGTTAGCTTTTTGAAAAACAGATGAATCGAATAAACTGCGAAAACAAAAAAGTGATTGTTGAAGGATATAATCATCAAATTAATGTTGCAATTGAAAACATAATAAACCAAGTTTTTGTAAAAGAATAAACGAGAAACAAGAAATGACAGAAACAAATTACCTTGGCAAACGTGCTGACATAAACATATTTCAATGCTTCTATTGACTGAACAGTTATATTTATCTGAACTCTTTCTTAGAAAAGGATTCACGATTGATATTTTCCTACCAGTATTGCTAGTAAACATTACACATTGTGCAAAGAATTGGAAGGTCAGCTGCCGGAACAGATAATACACTTGAGTACAGAGAAGGATTAGTGGCAAAGAATTCTATAAAATTAATTAGTATATTACTGTATTAGTAAATACAATAACAATGCAGATGGGAAAACAAATAAGAAAATTAAACATTAAACAACCATGTTGCAAAAGTAAGTAATGGAAAACTTCCAGAATTAAATTTACTCACTCTTACCTAAAAAAGCTATAGTTTTCAAAGTCCCCTTTAGTCCTATAAAAACCTAAACGTTTTTAGATCTTGCTGAAGTTATATACTTTGTTAAAATGCAAAATTTATGATGTGAGATATCGTTTCACAGAAACTTGAAATATAAGACAGACTGAAGGTTAAATGACGCATCCAAGATGCAGTTTTGTCTATGACATTTAAAAGTGTTTTATGTTATCATTTTCTACAAAGAGTAAATTAGCGCAAAATCGTTTTGAAATGTCAGAAGCCGGTTAAAAAATCTTTGTAAAGGTACCTCATTTATGGCTCTACGGATGCTGAGAAAAATGGATGTTGACTTGCATATCCCTTGCACCTGTTGGCCTTTGCCTTGTTGGGGTGTGTGTGTTGAAAAAGGGGCATTGAGAAAAGGGATGTTGTAAATAATATACATGATTAACATTAAGTCACATTAAGTAAAATTAATTTTTACTTAAATATTGCCTTTTGACGAGTTGACCAAACGATTAAATGGCCAGAGCGTGTTCTTACTACGGTTAGTTGTTGTTATGATGTACGAGGATGATATCAATGTCTAATTTTAGTTAGAATCACTGCTGTCATTGTAGGGAGTATTCCTTTTTGATGAGTTTTCTATGCGGTCACTTGTTCTTCTGCGGCTAGTTTACCTTATGACGAGTTGTCCTCGCGGTGAGTTGTATTCATGATTTGTTGATTCATGCTGTGATTTTTCCTTATGCTCGACAGTTTTCCATTTTTTGCATATTCAGTTTAACGAATTTATTATGAAATCTAATTTTCATTTTTTTAGTTTTTTGAGCCAGTTTGTTTTGAAGAGAGAAAGACCCATTTTTCCTCTAACTGTTCAGAAGCTGAGAGTGAGTTTGAGATAGTTTTTCTCATGGCTCTTTTTTATATGTTGCCAATCATTATTTGTTAATTTTAAGTTGATGATATTTCGGTGATGACTTGTTTGCATTGACCTAAAAAACATAATTTGTTGAGTTTCTGAATCACCCTGTATACAGTATTACATAAAATGTAAGTTGTGTTTTGATAACACCTTTACCAGGTGAAAGTCCCCCAAACAGCTTGTAGTCTAATTATACAAGGAATTTATTACTGTCATTAAAAACACCGCAGTGCGTCCTACTGTACCTTATGGAAGAAATTAGGCAACATTTTTGTACTTGGGAAAGGCGCGCTGGCTAATTGCCTGAATTAATTGTTATTATGTGACAGTATTTTATATGAATAAGAAACAACCTTTTTTGGTATGTAAGGAAGCTAGTAAGGTATTCAACTATCTTCCTTCACAAATTCATTTCGATTAAAGCCCGGTTCTGCAATATATCGATAGTTGTCTCAGCAGTTACCCAGTGGATAAATGTATACTACCGACAAGTATATTGTGTTATACAAAAAAACTTATGTGCTACGTTTCCAATTTTTAACGAAGGTTGAAACATTTGCTCGAATGTGACTGGTTGAGAATGTTCATTAGTGATTGAAAATTAACTTTTCTTAAAAATTCGACAAAAGTGTAGTTAGACTGGGTCTACTAATATTATTCTGAAAGAAATTATTCTGTTGTCAGTATATTGTTTGTGTGGTTTATATAGTAACGTTTTGAACCACAACACATTTTATATTATTGTTTAATAATCTTATTTCATTAATAAAATTGTAATTGTGACTAATTTTCTAATTAGACATATAGCCTCTAATTTTCTAAGATAGATTTAACCTTGTTTGTAATATAGAACCGTCTATTACACAGCAGCTTGTACGGCTATGAAAATATATCTGACTGTTTTCTTCCTGAACTTAAACGATCAAAATTGTTTTTATCATTCCAAAAAATAAAAATGAGAAATCCTCTCTCTATATAATGTATATTTTTTTAGCTAAGCAATCCTTAGAATTATATCTTCATCGGAAAATATTAACAGAGTCTTAATAAATGAGCATGGATAACAATTAAGCTTTTACACTACAGTTTCAACTAAACCATTCGATTACTTTCATTTGCCATTCAATACGATATCGGCTGCTTCAACTAGCCAATAATTTTATTAGTCGAATAGCGAGTTTATTCTCCCGACAAAGGCTAGTACGAGAACTAGAAGGCTCGTAGAACTTAGTAGAACACCTTCCTTTGATTTATCGGGAGGATGGCTTCATTTGAAACTTGTCGGGCAGTTATTGGGATATTGTAGAACGGAGCCAAGTTGGTAATTGGTAATTGTACAGAAAGGGGCTAAATTTGATAATTGATAATTGATAATTGATAGTTTGATAATTTGATAATTGATAAAAAAGAATGAAATTATAACCTTACAAATAAATTGAAAATGATAACTAATTTATTTTCAGTTGATAGTTGATAGTTGATAGTTGATGGTTGATGGTTGATAGTTGAAGGTTGAAGGTTGATGGTTGATGGTTGATGGTTGATGGTTGACGGTTGACGGTTGATAATCGATAATCGATAATTGATAATCGATAATCGATAATCGATAATAGATAATTGACAATCGACTACCGACAAGCGAGAACCGGCACCGACAACCGACACCGACAACCGACAACCGACACCGACAACCGACAAACGACAACCGACAACCGACAACCGACAACCGACACGGATAACCGATAACCGATAACCGATAATCGATAATAGATAATCAATAATTGAAAATTGATAATAATTGATAACAGATAATTAATAATTGATGAGTGTACAGCTAATACGAGATAACTATTAGCCTAATTTATGTGGAATATATATATATATATATATATATATATATATATATATATATATATATATATATATATATACACACACACACACACACACACACACACACACACACACACACACACACACACACACACACACACACACACACACACACACACACACACACACACACACACACACACACACACACACACACACACACACACACACACACACACACACACACTTTATCATTTGTCTTTGAAAAGATTTAGAAGTAAATTTTAGTTTAAGTTATGTTTAGCAGATTTGAATTAAAACATGAACTATTATAGTAGTAATTACAATGAAACTAAAGACCTGGACTACATTACATGCTTACCGATCTCGACCTCCAGGACAGACGAGGATCACTGTCGTTAAACATGCAGTTAAATATTGTATGTACTTAAATCACTAGTACTTTATCATTCACAGTGATTCAAACCCGGCACAAAAATTGATGACAAAAGCTTGGGCAAGCTCATCATTTAACAAAATCGTTTAAAAATGGCGGTCTTTAACAGTTTAAAAATCATAATTTTTATATCAAATATGTTTCGAAAAACTGATTTTATCGCCCTAATCATCGTTATAATCTACGAATATAATTACAAAATGAAGTTTCATTGAAACTGAAATTTCGCTGGAATATGTCTAAACTATTAACAAAATTAATTCTATTTTTTTTGTTTATCAAAATGTTCTTTTACAAACTTGTTCTTCAGCTGTCAATTACCAATTAGCCATTGTGTTAAAATGATTTTAATTTAATTAGCTGAAAATGAAGATAAACCAATCCATTATGCAATTTATATTAAATGCCATCCATCATTAGACGTGACATTTTGCTGTCAGATGGTGTTCGTTAATCTTATTTGAAAGTAATTAGGTGACATGTAATGTATTCCTGAATAAATAAAACATTTTAGGATATGCCGTACTAGGGTACTAGTATACTTGGAACAGTTACAATAAAAGACGTGAGCAATGATTGAAAAGAATATAATATGTTTATAGATAAGTAGGTATCACAATATTACATAACGTTACTTGTTTAAGTGAAGTATTTATTTAAAAATATAAATGGGAAAATGTAAGTTTTATTGGCATTTTGTACATCCATTTCTTAATTATAACTATTTAATGATTTTATACAATACTGCCCTAAAGTTTTGTAAAAATACTACCTTGCATTTATACAGCTTTTTGCTTGTAAATTGAAGACGTTCATTGATTCTTTTTAGACCGAACATTTTAGAATGCGGCCTTAGAACAGGCTTGTTTTGCGTGGTAACTCCAAACACACACAAGCCTGTTTGTATACCTATTGACTGTTAATGTTCCTAACAGTCGTCTGACACGAAAAGAAATTTGTCAAAACGAGTCCTAGAAGACTCATTGCTCATTTCATGGTCCCTGTTCTTGGTTTTATTGTTTTAGCTGCTCCAACACATAGGTTACAAATCGTTAAAAACAAAGTTTCCACGCGAACCTTTAAAAGCATTACAGAAAGTATTGAAAGAAACATGGAAACTATTGTACGATAAAAACTTATTTTTCTGCCCTACTTTTATTTGTCGAGGAAAGATCTCGAGACAGTCCCTTTGTGGATAAACATTTCTCGAACCAAAGATGATTCGAAATAATAGATAAATAACATGCTTCATTTCAATTTTCCACATAATTTTTCTCAAATGTTTCCTAACAGAATTTTTTTCATGGAATTATTACTAAATATTTGTTACAACATGTCAGTATTTATTAGTAAATTTTAAACATATTACAACTAAGAATAAATTACATTGACATTTTTACATTAATTTTTATAATTTACAAAAAACCAAGAACTATCATTTGATTGGGAATTATAAAACGATTTCATAGAGCAAAATATTGAAGACCATGGAAATGTACACCGATTATTAACCCACAATAAAATAAATCAGTATAAAATATCATCTGGACAGGATTAATGGCAAAAAAAGTTTTAAGAACATTGACTAAAAATAAACTTTTTACCTTATAATTTTTTTGAAACAATAGCAAAAAGCATTAAAATCTGTAAATTAATATAATTTATTTAACTGAAAATTCGAGAATGTACTTGAAAGCGTGCGTATAAAAATAAGAAAGTATGATCGTGAATAAACCCAATATGACTATAAAACATGATACGTGCAAGGTTGACATCCTACTTTCATCATGTTCAAGTGCAAAAATAACTTGACTTTTTGTCCAACATAACAAGTTCTCTTGTGGCATACACTTTCAACAAGAACAATGTCTGTGATTTGTAACCAGAGTTTGAACTTAACACAACGTTTTGGATGTTTGTGCATTAGGCTAAACAGTACCTAGCTAGAAACGTATACAGGGTGGGCACAGCACAGCCACATTAATCACATATTTCTACTAAAATTGGAGGCAATAACTCGAAAATTAAGAATATGTAAATAACGCTTTTGCAAACGATTCCTCTTTCAGTAAATATGACGTAAACTCTTCAGCAACTCTGAGACGCGACAGTCAAACTAATGCAGCCTTCGTCAACATTTTCTTTTTCAGAAAAGTAGTCCCAAAATCACATTTGATGTTGTTTCAGTTCCGTTAGAAAACGAAAAAGAGTGCCAGCAGAAGAAAATGTTACATGTAGATCAAAATCCCCATTTAAAATCATAAAAAAGTTTTTCTAAACTTTCAGTAGTTGTTGCAGTTTTTGTATGGCCTTTTTTTGGTAGTCTCAAGGGTAGGCAAACAATACAATAGGCCAAAGCAATAGTAAAAGTTGATTCAACTGAATACTTTTACATTATTCTTTAATATTATTGTTATTCTTCTTCTTCTTCTTCTTCTTCTTCTTCTTCTTCTTCTTCTTATTATTATTATTATTATTATTATTGTTGTTGTTGTTGTTGTTGTTGTTGTTGTTGTTGTTATTTATTACATTTTATTTTTCGAAGTAAATCCAAGTAAACTGTCATTTCTAGTTTATTTCTATAACAACCTGACAAAATTAATTTTCAATAAAAACTACAAATCAAGCATTTTCTAAATTACAATATGTAACAACGTCAATTTTAATAACTTTAAAAACGTTAAATCGCGCGCACTTGGCGAATTTTTTATCATTGTGATTTTTAAATCATCGATTTTGTCAAGAACCCCTAAGGTTACATTGAATAAACCTTACGGAGCTGAAATATGGACTCTAATATCTGCCATGGAAACCAGTCTCCAAATTTTTGAGCCCAAGATCTTAAGAGGAATATACAGTCCTGTGTACGATAGTGAAACTGAGAACTGGAAAATTCGCAAAAATAGTGAGCTGTACAAGCTATTTAAGGATATCTGTGTCACCCATTTTATTAATGTCCGCTGTATTGAGTGATTGAGTCATTTGGAAAGGATTTGGAAGATGGAAGAGAAATCTGCTATTTAGAGAAGTCCTTGGAAAGAGAAAAGTGGGACGGCCACGCAGAAGATGACTACAGGTGGTTGAGGGCGACCTGCGGACCCTGGGCGTGAGAAGGTGGAGGGAAAAGGGAAGTAATAAAGACACTTAGAGTGGCATTATTAGAGAAGCCAAGGCCCATCCCGGGTTGTGAAGTGAATATCGTTAATGTTAAGACACAATATTGTTAATGATAACCAAATATAAAAATATCTTTCTTAAATTTATAATTGAAATACAGATTTTTACTTTGTCCCATTTTTGTATTGTCAGCCGATCCTTGATAAAACCCAAATGGGCAGTGCTCAGTCAGACAAAAACTAAAACTATTTTATTTCTCATCAAATTTGAAAAAGTAAATTATCATTATATTTTTTATAAAATTTCACAAACTTCTAAGTTATTCCTTTATAAGTAATTATAAACTTATAAGTAATTATTTTTTAATTGACCATACTTTACTTTAAGTAGGTTCAGTAATTTTCAAAAATTGTGTATTATATGAAAAAAACGTACATAGATGCTGAAAACTAAGCGTGTTTTAAACAAATTAGTACTCATTTCGTGTTTACTTCTATCACAGACTCAATCCGCTAAAATATCCAACAAAAGTTATGGAACAACGTGTATATTAAAATGCAATAGGTAATTTCAAAGATTAAACATAAAAAATGTCACTGTTACATTTAACAGTACCTGGAAATAAGGAACGTAATCTCACAAAGCAAGGCTTTACAGCGAGTTGTAGAACTTAATGAAAGGTTTTTTTAAATCCATCAGTAGTTAAGCAGGTATGAAAAGCAATGCTACAAAATTTGCGAAATTGAAGCTCAATTTATATTCAGCTAGAGTTAGGAAATCGTGATTTCAAGACACGACTGAATTAAGAGGTAAACAGCCTTTCATGTATTTCGTAAAACGTGATTGGTTTAAAATAGCGTAATTATATTTTACAACTTTTAGTATGTATATATGTGTTACAAATTATGCACATAGCATATTTATCTAATTGTTTTAAAATAGCGTAATTATATTTTACAACTTTTAGTATGTATATATGTGTTACAAATTATGTACATAGCATATTTATTTAATTGTTTTAAAATAGCATAATTATATTTTACAACTTTTAGTATGTATATATGTGTTACAAATTATGTACATAGCATATATTATTTAATTGTTTTAAAATAGCGTAATTATATTTTACAACTTTTAGTATGTATATATGTGTTACAAATTATGCACATAGCATATTTATCTAATTGTTTTAAAATAGCGTAATTATATTTTACAACTTTTAGTATGTATATATGTGTTACAAATTATGTACATAGCATATATTATTTAATTGTTTTAAAATAGCGTAATTATATTTTACAACTTTTAGTATGTATATATGTGTTACAAATTATGCACATAGCATATTTATTTAATTGTTTTAAAATAGCGTAATTATATTTTACAACTTTTAGTATGTATATATGTGTTACAAATTATGCACATAGCATATTTATTTAATTGTTTTAAAATAGCGTAATTATATTTTACAACTTTTAGTATGTATATATGTGTTACAAATTATGTACATAGCATATATTATTTAATTGTTTTAAAATAGCGTAATTATATTTTACAACTTTTAGTATGTATATATGTGTTACAAATTATGTACATAGCATATATTATTTAATTGTTATAAAATAGCGTAATTATATTTTACAACTTTTAGTATGTATATATGTGTTACAAATTATGCACATAGCATATTTATTTAATTGTTTTAAAATAGCGTAATTATATTTTACAACTTTTAGTATGTATATATGTGTTACAAATTATGTACATAGCATATTTATTTAATTGTTTTAAAATAGCGTAATTATATTTTACAACTTTTAGTATGTATATATGTGTTACAAATTATGTACATAGCATATTTATTTAATTGTTTTAAAATAGCGTAATTATATTTTACAACTTTTAGTATGTATGTATGTGTTACAAATTATGCACATATATATATTTATTTAATTGTTTTAAAATAGCGTAATTATATTTTACAACTTTTAGTATGTATATATGTGTTACAAATTATGCACATAGCATATTTATTTAATTGTTTTAAAATAGCGTAATTATATTTTACAACTTTTAGTATGTATATATGTGTTACAAATTATGCACATAGCATATTTATTTAATTGTTTTAAAATAGCGTAATTATATTTTACAACTTTTAGTATGTATATATGTGTTACAAATTATGTACATAGCATATTTATTTAATTGTTTTAAAATAGCGTAATTATATTTTACAACTTTTAGTATGTATGTATGTGTTACAAATTATACACATAGCATATTTAATTAATTGTTACGGTTTTAAATTTTATAATGATTTTAATTAATTGTTTCGAACTAGTTTTATACATTATTTTCAACTCTTAGTGAAATCCCGGTTTTCCGGCGGAGGAAGCTGAAGTAAGCAGCTTAGCGATCCCACCGTACCTCTAGCTCATACTACTGTCATTCATCTACTCAAGACAAAGAAACACACAAACACACAACATTAACGGCTCTACATAACATGACTAACTCTAAAGTGTAAAGCGACCCTTGCTTATGGATTGAATTACACCGGCCTAATGGTGTAACAGACAGAGCCCCTGTATACCCGGCAATCTCTCAGTATACGTACTTTAGCCTTACACATACATTTACAGCTCTGTGTGGGCGGACATAGCTACTCGTGGGAACAACATGAGTACAAATGTAAATAGCATTAGCGGTAAATCACCGCTCATCAAAAAGCAGTCCAAATGGGGCATAACATCCGAGATAAGGATCAAAAGTAAGGGAGGGGGGAATTGAAAGGGAATTTTCATCTGCAAAACACCTCAATAACAAATTGGGAAGTTACCAATTAGAAGGGGAGAGTTACTCACCATGAATCCTCCCCAAATTATAGACTTTATGAAAAGACGTAAGGTTGGACAAGACGCTGTAAGGGACTGTAAGATAACTCAGGAATATGGAAACCTCTTTCAAATTGCTGTTGCACAAAGATTAAAGTACAACATTAACTCTGAAAAGTCATTCTTTCATCCAAGCCTCCAATTTAAAGTTTTTAGTTTTAATGGGCATACAAAATCATTAGCAATAGAAAAACTAAACAGCGATTTTCCTTTGGAAAATGAGCCAATGGAGCGGCAATCATGATAAGACTCGGACCTATGTACGAGTATATCAGCCCCGATCCTGACCAATAAATCACTTGTATACATGTCTCTCTCCCTCCCTCCCTCTCTCTCTCTCTCTCTCTCTCTCTCTCTCTCTCATATATATATATGATCCCCGCCCGCAGGGGGGTGCAGACTAGCTGCACCTATTGAGAGGATTTAGACGTCCCTCGCGGTACCCGAGTCTAACACACACTTATATTTACAATACCACACTTACGACTTTAACACTTTACATTTACACTTACATTTAGGGAGGCGATAACAATGTGTTGTTTGCTTTAAAATAGCAACAATAAAAATTATATATATGATCTCACATGGTTGAAACTTAGCACAAAAATCGTTTTGATATTATATATATAGGTAAGTTCGTTATTCAGCAAAATTTGTCCAAGAGTTTTAAAATGGCTTCCTTTTCAAATTAAAAATAATGTTACTTTTTCTTACAGTTTTTTGGAAATCTTATTACATAATCGTAAACTGCAATAAAACGTACACTAATTAGCATTTGGATATTTTAAATTAGGTTGAATTAGTAAAATTATTTAGTTAAATTAATAATTTGATGGAGGTCATTTTTGGGTTTTTGTATTTCAATGAAATGCGACAGCTTGAAATACTAAATATACTAAGATTAGGCCTAATGTTGATTATGATTAAGTTTTCAAAAATAGCACGATAAAAATAAACTAGGAAATTTCGCGGAAGTGTGCCGGAAATAGCTATTGTTTTGTTTTTACTCTCTTGTTGTACGACGTACTTACGATCTTATAGAAAGTAAGGGAATTTTGAATTTATTTTGATAATTTTATAAATATCTATACTTATTCAGGTTTTTGAAGTATAAAAAATTATGTTGTACTTGATATGTTTGTCCTTATGTGTGTTTCTGTTCACCGATGAAAACAAATTGAACAGTCAAATTTGGCGGGTGTGTTCGTTTAGTGGTATAAAACAATGTTAATTTCCTAATATTTTTTAGTGGCAAAACTTTTTAACAATCTCTAAATCTAAGATTTTAAAATTTTGCTTTAACGATTTTGACTTATTCACTGAAATTTATTTCTTAAACAATCAAACAAAACGCATTGATCTCTGTCCCCAAAAATTGTGCATATGTTAAAATTCATAACTGAAATTAGTGTAGTATGTTTTAAATACAAGTGGTATATATCATAAATAAAAGTAATTTGAATTCAAAATAAATCCTGATCAAAGATAGTTTTTTTCAATTTACTCCCAAACAGTATTTTTTTAATTTCGTAATTATTACCTTTACTTGAATTTATATAAATATATAATTCTAATTGAGTTATGAATCTTCAAATACGAACACAGTTATAGCGAAATGTAATAAAACTCATTGAGAAATTAGGCATTACGAATTTTTTTAGACGACATGTTCCGATCAAATTTTTTTGTAAAATAAAAAAACATATTTTAGGCGCGAATTTCTTCAGGCCTACGAAACCGATGGCGAGAATTTCTTGGACTTCATTATCACTGGGGACGAGACATGGGTACATTATATTATACCGGAATCGAAAGAACAATCACGTCAGTGGAAACATCCAGTCGCCGAAGCCGCGGAAGATCAAACAAAAACTGTCTTCCGGCAAAGTTATGGCGAGCGTGTTTTGGGACAGGAAGGGGTTACTGTTGTGCAAATTCATGGATACCGGCACAATAATTAATGCTGATCGTTACTGTGAGACGTTAAGAAACCTTCGCAGTGCGATTCAAAAGAAGAGGAGAGGCATGCTCACGAATAGAGTTTGTTTCCATCAAGACAACGCTCGTCCGCACACCGCCCGTGTAACAACCGGTCTCATCAACCAATTTGGATGGGATACTATCACACATCTGCCCTACAGCCCGGACTTAATCCCAAGTGACTACCATCTTTTCCCTAATTGGAAGAAACACGTAGGTGGGACGCATTTCAGTACCAGACAGGAGCTGAAAGGAAAAGTTTCAACCTATCTTCGCGGCGAGGGGGGAGAGTTTTTCGACTCAGACATACACAAGATGGTTCACCGTATGCAAAAATGCATAGATCTCAACGGCGATTATGTTGAAAAATAGAAAATAGTGTAAGCTTTCCAAAAATGTATTATTCAATGCAAATAAACATTTTTTTCATTAAGAAAAATTATTGGGAAACTTATTTTACGGACAACCCTCCTATATTTTACTCGATTGCTGAAACGTTTTATTTAAGCTTTTTTAAAAGATGATTTACTGTGAAGAACTTTTTACAGGTTTATTTATCATTCGTTCTGTTCTAAGTTAGTTTGATTTATCCACAATATGAAAAAACCTTTAAAATAAAATACAAGACACCGGTAGAGGTTGCTGAATTAATTCCGCTCGCTGTCTTACTTTAGGCTTCTTGACAAAGCGATAATTCTCACGCAACCAGCGTTGAAACCCATAAAATGTTTTTTTTTTTTTATTTTGTATTTACGCTGCAGAAGTTGGTAACAAATTACGTACATTTCAAACAGCTGTTTTGCTTTTATTTCTAGTTTTGGAATAATTATCTTTTCGTAAGCTTAGGTATTGTAAAATTCTGGGCGCTAATAATATGTTTTGTTTCTAATAACCTATTTTAGAACTACGTTTGCAATATTTAATTTAAAATATTTTCACTCGATTATGAAAAAAATTAATTTGTGTTTATTTTTAAAGGCACTCGCATGCGCACAAACCATTTTTCTTATCTCTGGGGACATGATAAGTAATGTATTTGCTGTAAAGGATTTTATTTACAATGAAAATTTATTTAAATAAAATAATTATTATTGATTGAATGTAAGACTGCTGTTGTGTTATTGCCCGTATTGATTTAATAATTATGATGATGTTTTAATAAAAAATCATTGCATTGACAACTAACTAAGGTATACTATTTATGTAATTGCATCTTAAATACAGCCTAAGCGATGAAAGAAACAATTTCATAATGTAAAATATCGATTCTTCTAAAAAACTGTCAAGTTTGCTTTCAGGCGACACATCCCCTTCGAGGGCGTTTAATCAAATTACAAGGAAGAACCTCGGGCGCTTAGGCTAAATTGGATTTCAAGATAAAAGAAATTCAGAGCAGCACTTTGGGTTTACTTACTAAACTTGAAGGTTAGGTGTGTGTTGATAGATTCAATAATAATCGGTTAAAGTTACTTAGCGTTATAACCACGTCCTTGTTAAGTGAAGTCACTCACTGGCATTGCAAAATACATTGCCCACGCTTGAAATTCGACAACCGGCTAGAAGATAAAGTTGTAAATTTGTGTTTGAACCATAAAATAAAATAAAAGCGAAACTGACAAAAATATTATTTTTTGTTGGTAAACGGATATGGTAAACACTCGTTTCCCTAAATGTTCGTTTGTATAGAGAATACAAATCTGCCACTTAATTTGAGCTATTAGATACACACGCACACGTTCACGCACACATACACATACACAACACACACACACACACACACACACACACACACACACACACATATCCTGGCTAATTCTAAAATGTAAAGCGGCAGTGTTAATGGATTGAGTTACACTAGCCTAATGGTGTACCAGAAAAAATTGTAATATTGATTTTATAAAAATAAAATCTTTGTATTTCAAGATTGAGCATTAAATTGTAGTTTTTATTTTGACAGAAAATGTAATTTAATTAAATTGAAGATAATCTTTTAGAACTTTCTGATAGTTTAGTAACTAATTTCAAATCAAATTCGTAATATTTACAGGTTTGTAAGGTATCGAAATTCACTGTTTTTATATTTTAATTTAGTGTTTTTTACAGTTAAAAACTGCATTATTGTCACTTTAGTGAAAACCACCACTTACCACTTACTCCACTGCAACACATAGCATTAGACACACCAATGACCTTCAAACAACACCAGTGTAAACAGTCTGTCAGCAGCTTTGCAAGTATTCCTGTGCAGATGCTAAATTTTTGAGGTGTTATTTTTTGGTATGACTTACATTTTACCTGGAAATTAAAAAATATAATACATTCTATAATCACCTTTCTAAAAAATATTTTTTTAATTTAAACAATGTTTTGTTCAATCTCGGGAAACACGATCTCTAAAAGGAAACATTCTCTTATTGTGCCTACTCTACTTAATGTGTTTCCTAATATTACTAAATTATAGGATAACGCTGTTCACTTCGTGGGCCAATACCAAGTAATATTTCTTTATTAAATTTAATTATTTAAATTATTACTTCTATTATTATTTGTTTTAATTATTATTTTTGTTTTTTTAGCAAGTGTTATGAAAACTATACTTTTGTTACAATAGCAATAAATATTATAACTTAATTATAAAAAATTAACCTATATAAGGACTATTTAAAGTTTAACGTATGTCATGTTTTATGGCTGGTTTTGATGTTGGATTTTGCAGGATGCGTAATGCTAGAAACATGTTTGTATTCATATATATCAGTATATTTTGCGCATCGAAAGTCTCATATTAAATCATTTACAATAATTAATAATTACTGTGTTTCAACCAGGGATCGAACTGAGGACCTTGATCGTGTGACGCGTTCGCGATAACCGCTACACTACGGAAACAATGAAGACGTTTCACGTTACATTAAAAGATTATTTTTTTTATATTAATTCGCAGAGATCAGCTGATTTCATTGAACAGCTGATAGGCTATAATACGTTGTAGGTTACATTGTTAAAGACTAGCTAGGTTAATTTGTCGTGTTTTCGAATAAATTATAGTAATTAAAATAAAAAAGAAACAGAAAAAACATGACAAAAATTGATTTTCAAACCAGCTCTACTAATTAATATTAAGTTTAATATGTGGTTCATGGGTGTTAACAATTTTTAAGATACTAAAGATTTCTAACATCCAAACATAAAGTTTTTCTGCTTTATTATTATTAATATAGCTAATGCAATTTCAGAAAAAAATGTCGTTATTTAGGTTTTAACCTAATTACTCATCCAATTAGCGAATGTTCTTGTCAAAACGGGTTGCAGGCGGATGTATGTTTCAAGCGTAGCGCGTGGAATTGTTCGAATTTCTCGCGTTTTGCCTTACGAGTACGTGGCTTTTCAATGTAAACCTGAACGTTCCACATTTAATTTAATCAAGCTATGCTTGGAAAACGGTTTTTAAGCGTCTTTGTGCTTACGGATTTGTAAATTACATAGAAACCTAAAGATTTCTACCAGTAAAGTCCTTCCAACTTTGGGACAATAATTCTTGTTGATATATATATATATATATATATATATATATATATATATATATATATATATATATACATATATATATATTGTAAACAAGTACAGGTTTTCAAGGAAAAAAGAAGATTACTGATTATTTTCATAACATTGCTTTCAAAGAGAAACAAATCTTTTCTTATTTCTTCACTATAAACTGTAAAAAATATCTATTAAACAACTTTTTTGACGTAAAAAACTCGTTTTGTTTCTAGTTTATCCATGGTATACAAAACTAAAATATTGAAATCGTGATTTCTAAAATATTCGTCGTATATATTGTCAACGCGAGGTTAACTGCAATTAATAGAGGAAACGGGTTACGACAATATATTGCAGACTTATCTGGCACGTAAGTCTTATGCCCTCTAGTAAGTGACGTCACACGAGACTTGTGTAATATTTCATTTGTGTTGTACAGATAAAGTTGCTCGGCTATGCGAGATCCTACCACAACCAGAAAGATATTTCTGTGGAAGGTGAGAATTACGAAAATGCTTTAAAAAAATAACGAAAAATATAAAACTTGAGAAGTTGTTTTTAATCATTTTCAAAATTGTTCCTATCAGAGATCATTAATTAATGTGACAAATAAGTGTCCAATAAAATTGTTCCACTAATTATTAGAACATTGCCTAGCTTTAAAACTGAACTCTGGGCAAAACAATTGGGGGTGTAGAATTGTTTTAATTTTACGATAAAAAGAAATTTTAACATAATTTACAAAAGAAAGAAATCATATTTTATACACATCCGGTAAAATGTTCATATTGCATCTGACTTTCGATTATTCTGTATAAAGAAGAGTCCTATGATGTTTGCTCCATGTTACCGGAACTAGATATATTAAGCGGTTTACATTTTTTTAACATCTGTTAGATAATATAAACGTAGACCCTATATGTAGTGAGGATTAAGACTCCCATTATTGTAGATTAATTTCTCACAATAGGAAGTCTAAACAGTTTTTTTTGTTATAGTGGAAAAATCGATTTCCAGGTGTGTGTGTGTGTGTGTGTGTGTGTGTGTGTGTGTGTGTGTGTGTGTGTGTGTGTGTGTGTGTGTTTGTATGTGTGTGCACACGCGCGCTCTCACTCGCTCGCGTGACTTATCATTACATATATTTATGAGACATACAGACAGTAACTACTTTTATGAGAATTTACAAGGTGAAAGAATTTACAAGGTGTATTCAAGTTTAAATACATTTGAGATAATTGTAAAAGGTTTTGTTTAGTCAATTTCTAAATGTGTATTTTACAACAATATCTGCTTGTTGGGCGAAAAAATTAAACTTATTAATTCAATTTATTTTGATTAATATTTCGATAAAACTTTTCACTTAAAAATGAATGGATGCATTTCTAGATATGTACTGTGACTTTTATGGGTCTGTAGTGTTCCCTTTATATATTCCTGATACTCTCAATTACAGCATCTTCTCCAGTCCTAGTCTCTTCATAAAGTTTAGGATTTTACGATTCAAGCTGGGCAACTCGCCCACTTCTAATCGAAATTCGCTGTCCATTATTGAGTTACAGTACTTGTATATGCTTACTCTGCTTATTCTCTTTCATTTTTTTTCTCTTTTGACTTATATTATTGACGTTTTTCTATTTTGGCAAATTTTCGTTTTTCGGCCTATTTTCTATTTTTATTCTGTTGAAATTAAAAAAATTGAATTAGAAGGCGTACAGGGCTAATTTTTGTAAATTTTAATTGCTAATATATGCATATATATTTTTAACTGTAATAGTGACATCAGAATTTCAATAAAAAGATAAGATAAATGAAACTACTTTTTGAAATTCACATCCATCATGTCAGTTAGGCAGCTGCGTTTCATGATTATTACTGCTTTAATCTATAAAGATGCATACAATTATACAAATGTATAATATACAATATACAATGTACAGTATACAATATACAATATACAGTATACAGTATACAATATACAATATACAGTATACAATATACAGTATACAGTATGTAATATACGATATACGATGTACGATATACGTTATGCAATAGGCCTATACGATTTTACGATTTTACAATTTACAATTTACAATTTACAATTTACAATTTACAATTTACAATTTAAAATTTACAATTTACAATATAAAATATACATAATACAATTATACAATATGCTATACCAGTATTAAACAGAATCAATGTTATGTTTAGTGTTGTCCCTCATTTTGAAGTTTATTATAAATATTTTATTTATACCTTCAAAGATCAATTAATTGAAATGTATAAACACTTTCAAATAAAAACTTTCCTTAGAAAAGAGAATATTTGTAGAAACCAGATGTTTCGGCCAACTAAAAATTAATTTCAGTGCAATAACTCTTCAGATCAAGAATTTAAAATGAAATTGAAATAAAACCAATAAAAGAAAATGTGATTTATGCCTTAAATATTAAAGTAATTTTAATCGTATAATATTTTAATCATATGTCATTAAAATTTATAAAGGAAATATTTAATCTGGTCTGATAAAATCACAAGCAGACTAATCAGGGAGGTTTTAAAAATATCATGTTCACTCACAGCAGTAAATCGAGCACTTTACAACGTAAATTAGTTATTGGCTTAGTTCCGGCGTTCAGCGCCACTAGCTTGTGTAATAGAAAGTCGGGAACGGCAAATTGTCTCTCATGCAATTTCATACATGTTTCATTTAAACATGCATATGTTGGTGTTTTATCTAGGAACACCTATTGTTTGCGGCATAATTACAAACCTGCGCTTCAAAACATTACAAAAAATTTTTACAGCAGCGTATTGTACCGCAGTCCCATTCCGCAAAATATTACAGCAAACTTTAATGCAGTGATACGTTAATAACTTAGGCATTAGATGGTGCAAAAACTCAATCAAAATCTTTAATTTTCTCAGGAATTCTCCAAAACACTGGCACTTCTAATTTCTAGAAACAACACCAGTAACTGCTAAAAACCGAGTTATTAGACTTCGCTCAAAATTTTGTCAAAATCGTAACTCAAATCAGTGTACCAATTTTGAAATAAAAATTTAAGATTCCTGATCAAATGGCCATCGTGTCCGAGTGGCTAAATGATCTCTCAGCCTGGCGAATCTGTAAACTTGCCCACTCCTAGGTACCGTATTTCTAATAGTTTTAATGACAATACTTATTTACATACAAATTCGTGTTTCATTTAAAATGTAAAAAAACATTAAAGTCAAATTAGAACAGGTGTGCACATACTGATATGCTGGGAAGAAAGCATGATAGGAACAATAGATGATTGACTCATGATTGATTTAAAATCTGTACTTAATGGCGAAGAGCTTGATGTTGCCTGTCGAACGTAACAAATAGTAAAGTTATAACGTTATGTTTAGTACTACAGTAAGGTCCCACTGGTAATACTACAACCAACTAAGGCCAAAACCAGTTTTGATTAAAAACAATATATATTCAATTTAATTATTTAAAATATTTTCTTACAGTGTGATATAAATACTTATTTACGTAATGACTATTCTGCTGAAAACCTTCATTTTAATTTTACGACACATTTCACGTAGTATTTGTTAGCCTACAATGTTACGTACAGAACTTTAAGCAACTAAATATATTGGCACAAAAAAAGTGTGAGACTTGGTAATCATCTACTTCAGAAAACATGCTCGCTCAGTAAAATCAGCCTATACGCTCTCCCTTCAGTTTAGATACCAACATAAAATATTGTTACCTTTGTTCATTTCTTAAACACTTTATTGTACTGTATTTGTAGTATTTATCTTGATGTTTCACATGAAACTTCCATATTTTATAATAATAAAGGAATAAGAGCAATTATTGTACTTTTAACTTTCATGCCTGTTTAAACTTTTAAACATGTAATCGTGTTTGTCATTTTGCTTTGTTGTTTTTTTTAATTTTTGGTTCAGATTTCACTGGTCACAGACTGCCGGGTACTGCAGACCTATTTATAACTAACATTAGCTTGCCATTACAAGCAGGCGAGATTTCCAGAATGTATTCCTTCTTTAATATATGCTATGCAACTTTACTTTTTTGTCCTGACGGACTAGCGCTCTTCCCACTGCCAGATATAAAGGAAGAAAAAAATATCCTACCGGTCACCAACAACGCTGATACCGGCTGAAGTGAATCATTCTCACTTACGTTTGAATTTATTTTAACTGAGTGAGAGAGTGGCTTTCTTATACTTCTTTGATTCGGTTGTTATGGGACAACCGAACAATAAACCTGGTGATCTTAATTACCACAGTAACTACAGCTCGTGCAGGACGGTATAAGACCGATTATAATGTCATTGTCAAAAAGGTCAAGTACTATTAAAATAATTTAGTTGAATTCCTAAATGGTATATTGAATTTTTAACAAGAAAAAAATGGAGTTCAGGAAGAATTTATTATAAACTGAAACTCACACATAATTTATATTAAAATAAATAAAATTAAAAAAACGCAAGAAGAAATGGACAGACGGATTAAATAAAAGCCTTTATTGTAATTCAATTTATACAAAATAATAATTGAAATATATAAAAAAAACACCAATGGCCTATGATCGCTAGAGGAGTCGCCCTTAAAAAATAATTAATGACACGGGGAAAAAACAAAAATAAAACATTTTTCTTTTTTTATACTAAAATACTGAACCTCAAAAAATATTTGTTTTCATTTTATAAAGTTTGAAACCTTAAACGTATGACCAATAATCCCTTCTCCAAAGTTTTATTTTTAAATTAAACAATAATTGCATTCACTCACTCACCAGATCCGTACTGCCACGCATGTCTGCAGCAGTTAACGAGTGACGTCCAGGCATTCCCAATCAACAAGTCGGTAACTTCACCTCTATCCAGCAAGTCTGAATTCTAAAGCAAGTCTATCTTCTTCTCAACTCATTTAAAACGGGACACACACAAGATAATGGAACAGATTTTATATTTTGTCTGTTACACAGAGAGCATTGTAAGTGCTTTTAAACGGTCTAAAGTTAAGTTCCAATAACCACTAACATATTTCCAACGAAATGTCCACATGTAGGTAATTTTTGTTCACTGAATATAATTGTAATTCCCTGGTTCAGTTCTGACAAGTTCTCGATACTATTATGAAAGATTTTTTTCAAAAGCTACTCAACTCCAACACGTACATTCACAAAAACACGCTCCAAAATATCAGCATCGATAGTATATTTGGGGGTGGCTATCCCCAATTTGAATTAACTAATTAAATTCTTTACTTCTTTCAAACGGTGTATATTTTTATGAATGCAGTAAGTTAATATTTTTTATCATTCTCTCATCTAAAATTCTGAAGTTCTTAATTATATAATTTAAGTACAGATTGAATGCAAGAAAAAGGTTTTACACTATTTTTTATCATTAAGAAAGCAGTAATTGTATACTATGGCAATATGAAAAGCCTCTTGAAAAAATATATCAGTACCCTATCTATTCATACCTTCTGCTGCCACAAGAAGAAATATACAGTTAAAAGAAAATGTAATTCTAAAGTAATAATTAGTAAACTTAAGATAACCTTAAATAAACTGAACAACAAAAAGAAGATACGAGTAACATCAACAATATATTTTAGTTATTAATGTTCTAGAAAAGAACGTTTTAATAGATTTTAAGAAAATTGTAATGTAAGAAATTTGAAAATTGCAATTCATTTTGGGAAATGAACTATACGCAGAGAAATTTTAAACTTTATAGACATAAATTAATAAACTTTAATAAGTTAAAGTTCGTTTAAACTTAGATTAGAAGTTAGATTATATATCTGAGTTGTCAAACCAGAAACCGGATATTAAAAGTAATTAAAGCATACTGGAGGCTATATAGGTTTGGCAGAAAATAAGTATGGGAAATGTTAAATGGTTGTGAGACTTATAATCAGTCGTAGTTTCTATTTTAGTGTGCCTGCTGTTTGGTATCCCCTTGAAGATGGTAGCAATGTTACTGAAATGTTCACAAAGGAAAGTGTGTTGATGACATGGATATTTTTCTGTTTATATCAATTTAGTTTTCTTCATTTTTTTTTGCAAAAGCGTTTCTTTTTTGTGTTTGTACATCTAGCTAAATTGCTCTTTGCATTTTTATAAATGCATTAAAAAAATGAATATTTTCAAGTAGTACAATCAGAGTATCAATCTTTACTTATTATCAGAAAATACAACACTCACTGTTACGGGCTGATTTGATGTCTCTGAAAAATATGATTGTTTTCTATTGACCTTCTATGATGAAGAAGGTCAATTAATACAGTTTAATATTAGTAAAAAGTATTGAAACTATTGCAATAAAATTGTAACGCAAACATAGTATTATAATGAAATAATATAAGTGGAGCACAACTTTCACAGCTGAAATCAATATAAAGTAACAGCTGTTTGGCGGTAAGAGGAAGGGAGAATGTTTTGTATACTCAAGAAATGTTGCCACAATGCTTGTTATTAGCTCCATTATTGTAACAAATTTGATTGAGACCCAACTCTATCAAGTCCTCTGCCCAACCCTCGATGTTGGGACGGATCCTTAACTCGTATTGGCTCGCTATATTTTTAATTCTACCCCACATGGATGTAGGCTAGCTGCACCTATTGAGAGGATTTAGACCTCCTCGCGATACCCGAGTTTAACACAAACGTAAACTTACAAAACTACACTGACGACTTTAACACTTTACACTCACACTTTCATTTAGGGAGGTGATAATAGCCTTAATGTGTTTTTCGCCTTAAAATAATTTAAGAAAATCGTTACTTCTACCTCAAACAAACTTTGTAATAGGGGTCCTTTCGTTAATTTTCTTACGAGTACCTACTGGGAAAAATGGACATTTCTTTAGTGCCACTGTAAATTTGGGTGTACAATCGGTTAATACATTTGACCAAAACTGCATAACTAATTATGGTTAAATTAGAGGTCGCCATCTTGGAGCGGAAGTAAATTGACAAAATCTTATACATATGTCGTACGGGCTTTTTACAAGTTACCTTTTAACCAAATTTCAAAACAATGCGTTTGGCCAAAATTGCTTACAATCGTCATCATTGAATGACCGGTATCTTGAAACAGGAGTAAAGGGGAAAAAATCTTACACATACGTTTGGATTTTATAAGTGGTGCCTTCGTAACAAATTTAGAAAAGAAGGTCTTTTGGCTAAAACTGCGTACACTTTTTTTTAAATCCAATACACTTTTCATTTAATTTCACTTTTTATTTTAAATTAAAGGCCACCATCTTTAAACGAAAATGAGTAGGAAAAAATGTTATACACACGTCGTTCGGGCTTATACAAGGTAATTCCTTACTAAATTTCAAAGCATTCGGTCAATGCGTTTGGCCAAAACTGCATAACAAACAAAGAAACACAAAACCAAATGCAGAACGGACCAATTGAAGTAGAGACCTCGCTTCTCTCGGTCAATTACATATGCTACTGTGAATATACTGACTCCTCAGAGTTTGATCGTCTTTAATACTCGGCCCGCCTAAAGACGTTTTCACTTCAAACCTTATTGTAAGAGCCGTTATTTTCATGAACCAAAATGTTCCTTAAATTTGAAGAAGCTTAATTTCACACAAGTTAACAAAGAAGTAACTTGGTTGTTACGTGGTGTTAAGGTAAGGATTAACCACGTATTGTCTTCATTCAGTCTCATTTACACTTGCCAAAATTTGTTTTAATTTGAAATTCAAATAAAATATTTGAATATTCAGTATGTTGAAATACTGTAACGGCGTGTTGGGATTTCCAAAGATTTTTAGTTTATTTGAATATATAACTCGTTGTTACGCGCAGCTTAAATATATTTTGTAAATTCGCACATCCAAGTAACAATCACTATTTTATTTTTATCTATGCTGTCGTGAAAAAATGTGTTAAGGGTAGGAAATTGTCTCAAATATTAAAATTAACGAAATTGTAGAATATTACTGATTTAATTATGACCTACTGCTATTGACCGAAAACACAATGGTTTAAAAAAAAGTTTTTTTTAGTATATACAAATAAACTGTTTTTTTATATTTTGTAGTTTTTTCGTGTTTTTTCTTTGTTATTACTTTCTAACTTTACGAAATACGAAGTATGTGATCTTGAGGTTGCACAAATTGATATTAAGGCATTAGTTGATCTATGCCCGTTTTCAAGCTGATCGTTTGAAAAACTAAAAAAATCGTTTTTACCGTAATACTTGATTGCGCATATTGAAGGTGACTAAACGAATCAATATCAGTTTTATGCAAAATCGCATTTTACGAGGACTGTATTTTTATACTTACAAAAAATATTCAAACTTTATTTTTTTCAATTTTTTTTAGAAACTAAAAGAAATAATATTTGTACTTAAAATCAGCTTTACGATTTTGATCAAACATTTCAAATGCAGTACAGAAGTAGCTAAGTAAAACGTCAATTTGCCCTAAAATGTGGTTTGGCAGCTATGTATACCATACAATTTGCAAAATGTTCTGGTAAGTGCAAAATCAGTTGATCAGAATATTCAAAGTTTCATTACACATATGGGTTTTAAAAAAACAAATTAATGGAGCAAATTCAAAAATGAGAAAAAATTACGATACAAAAACATTACGGAACAACAAAATAGTGCTGCTATTAGTGCCCTTTGTCTGTTATAACAGATCTGGGTTTTTTGAACAAAGATTCTGTAACGGATTTGCAATATTAATTTTGTAAACTGGCAACGTTGTTGTTATTTAAAAGTGTTTTAGACTTATATTATTACGGAATTATTGCACTTTTACAAAGTCAATAAATTGACAGTGATTAATAAACTTGTGATTGAATTGTCCTGTTTCTCTTTACATAGGCCTATGATGTCATCACGTTTGGCTGAATATTTTTATTAATTGCTTCAATAAATTATTCTTTTAGAATTTAGTGCTCTGGTCATTATTAACCACAACATTTTCCGTTAATATAATTGTTCAATGTAAACAAACTGTTAAAATGGATTTCTTGGATAAGTTCTTCTCTCTCTCTCTCTCTCTCTCTCTCTCTCTCTCTCTCTCTCTCTCTCTCTCTATATATATATATATATATATATATATATATATATATATATATATATAATAACATATTGATAGCCATCATTTATGTATATAAAACCGTAAAAGATATTTTGAGAGAGTGTGTGGATCAATTGTAGTTCTCAAGTATCTAATTTAAAATCTAAACATACAAAAAGAACATAAGACTGTGTGAAAGTCTGTGTGAAAGTACATAAAAACTAAGAAAATACTCTCAGGGCAAATCCCTAAATGCTCAGATCAGAAATAAAACTGAACTTATACGTGTTCAGAAAACAAAAAGTCACAATGAAAACGAAACTAAAACGCTGCACAAGATAATTGAGAAATACCTTGTTAGAAAAAATAACCCACTAATGGTTGTGCATGCGAACACTGTTTGGGGAGGGTCCTACCTGAAGCAGTCACTAATATCTTTTATTTTTCTCTCTTAATTTCCTAGCCTAGCTTCCAGTATTGAACCCTTTATCTTTAACCGTTAAAACTTCAGCCTTTTAAAATTTTAAAATTATGTTTATTTTAAATTTGTGTTCATTGTTAACATAAGGTAGCCTTATTTCTATACGGGTTTTTCTGATAGAATTTCCCGTTTTCTCTGTCTACGGCTTCATTTATTTTCCGTTTGTATAAGTTATTCTCCCGGTGGTATTATTATTGCCTCTTCTCAAATAATTGAATGATTTTCGGACTATATATATATATATATATATATATATATATATATATATATATATATATATATATATATATATATATATATATATATATATATATATAATTGGAAATTTTACATTTATCTAACTGCGTCATATTTTTGTGTTTTTTTATTCTTATAGATGTCTCTTTGCCTTGCCTATGTATTGCCTATCGTGTTTACATTTTATATTATATTTTTTTATTGTTTTATTATTATTATTATTATTAAAAGCAGTTCGAGCCATTATTTAAAAATATAAACTTTCTAGCCTGTCGCATGATTAAAACATAAGGGCACTACCACATCCTTAGTACATAGTGTTCACATTTTTTTAGTTATTATTTACGTTTTTATGTTTTGTAAATTTATATTGTATTTCGTTCTGTTGTTTTATAATATATCACTTTAATGATGACTGAATACACAGAGATGATAATTGTTGACAATGTCTGATTGAGAGGCGAAACAGTCGTCCAGTAATATACTAGTACAAATACATACACGTTTGGATTACGGGCATTCGTATGAATATTTATACTTTGTATATTATATGTTATTTTAATGTTTGCATTTTATTTGTTTAAATAAAAAGTTCCTGGATCGAATCCATGACTTTTGTAGTTGAAGTAACCTTAACTGAATGAGGTACGTATTTCTGAAAAAGTAAAAATTATTGAAATTATTTTGAAGAGAAAATTAAGAGAAATTCTTACTCAGAGACCATTTAGACCTACTGCGTCCGATCTCCTTCGACGATTGTAACTTAATAGCACTTGTACTTTTTTCAACTGACAATGCGTTTTCTTTATTTTACGACTTTTCCGAAGGGAAAGTTGAATCGCTGCTAATAAAACCGTAGATGTCAGTTGAGCAGTTTGGGGGAAATGGCATGAAGGGAACAATGCAGAAAGCAGCAAACATTATGTAAGTCACTGTGAAAGTTAGGAAGTGTATGAGTATTGGTAGATGCATGTAATTAAAATACTAAATAAAATGTGTTCAATAAGAGAAATAAAATAACTAGTTAATAATAATATACCATAATATGTCTAATCAGTTACTAATATAAATATAGGCAGATTTATTTTCAATGGTGTGATTGTTACTGGAACTTATTCTTTAAACAGAATTACGAGAGTACATTTAATGAAATATCGTAGTTAATGTATTTCAAACTGAAGGTAATGACTTATTTTAGCAACTGTTGATTAATTACTGAGTTAAAAATACTGGAGGGCATACATACATGGGACAATTAAAAATTAGATTTCGTAAATGTACATTTCAAAATACGTGAAACAATCACACATATAATTTTTCAAAGTATCTACTAAAATATGCGATTCCAAAAAGGTAAAAATAACAGCAAAAAACGTTTACCTAATTTTACTAAATTTTTTCTTATTATGTATATATATATATATATATATATATATATATATATATATATATATATATATATATATATATATAACTCCATTCTGTGTATTAAGTCGTTCTGCAACTGGGAAAAGGAGAATGGTATAAAATATTGATATAGACACATACAAATTTCGTTTAGTTCTCTAAGCTTTAATTATATTTTAGTCAATCACTAAAATGGAAATAAATAAGTGATAACTAGTGGGACTGATGAGTTGTAACAGAATTCATTAATCAAACAAGAAACGTTTTTAGCCACAAGATCTAATATATAACAAAGTAAAACGGACGGTATTAAATACTAACATTAGAGAAAGAAGAGAACATAAAATAACTTGAAATAATTGTAAAATACTAGAGGTAGTATATAAGGAAGGTAATTTACATTTAACAGCGGAGATTGAAGAAGTTAAGTACAAGAGATTGCCGGAACATTATAAAAGCTAAAGTTCCTTCTTGAAGAATGGAAGATACAAAAGATTCTTAAATATTTTAGTAACATCGGCCATTTCCGTGAGAAATCAGGAATATTTTATAAAAGGCGGAAGTATTAGGGCAGTGCTACTCGTTAAATAATTATTTATTTCTAAGTGGTAAAAACTTTGCTGTATTTTATAACAAATATTCTTGCTTTATGTAAAATAATAGTAGGCTGACTTTACTCAGGCTTAGTAACAATTTCTAACAATTTCATTTATATGCAAAACAAAGTTACTTTTATTTCTCCCGTTGTATTTTGTTTATATTATAAGAATTTATGACACAAATACTGTTTTATCTTATGTCTGATTTGATATTACATAAATCGCGCGTTATTATAATGTTATTTTCAAATTTGTTTCCTCAATGAAAATCGTGGCAAATAGTTTTCTTACTTATCTGATAGAAACGAATTTCCAAAAAGTAAAAAAAATCGTTATCGTCACGTGAAAGAACATTTTTATAAGCAAAAATCAAACAGAAAATTTTTTTGTAATAGTTTTTTCATCGGATACTTAACAAAATCCGGTTATCTTTTTAAAAATAGTTAACAACTCATAACTTTCTCATTTATACTATTTTTGGATATCGTATTTTATAGTGTAATGAGCTTTAAAATCTGCACACATAATTTTTAAAATATTGTAAAGTAAACAATTCTAAAATTGTATTCAATATACAAAAATGAAACTAACTTTGAATAGGAGATTGAATAGACGGCAAATGACACATGGTTTCTAGACCCGTTAACGTCACGTTAACATTTGATGAGTGAGGAGGAAGATCTTGTATTAGAAACTTTGAAGACCTTGTATGGTCCAAGCAAAGACAGACACTGGTGCTGGAGTGTACTGCCTCAGACGGAGTTGAAGAAAGTACCTACCATGAGACAGAATGCAGTATTCCAGGCTGATGTAATGACCATTGTTCGGGAGAATTTGAAACTGGTTTTCAAGAAGACTCGTATTCATATTTATAACGATAGTCAGGCAGCAGTAAAAGCACTAAGCTGGTCTGGAAGTACCGGTCTCTGTTTAACCACCCCGGTTCATTGGATACACTCCGGAGCATAAGCGGGTTGAGGGTAATGATGAGGCAGACTGAATCGTTGGACTGGGATTTTTATCTGACCCGATCCGGCTTTATGGATTTCTCAGTCGTTCGTCGTATTTAATAGATGGACTAACAGGCAACACCAGGCGAAATGGGATAACCTTCATGGGCATTTCCATAGCAAGGGGATTTTAAGCAAAGTTCTTACAAGCAAGGTAGACATCTTAGGCAGAGCACAACTTAGGGATATCGAGGGGCTCATTATTGGGCACTGTGGTCTGAGGGTGAACATGAACAGGATAGGCATGTACCAAGAAGATTCCGTGTTTAGGTTATACAGGAAAGAAGAGGAAATTGCAAGACACGATTGTGAGGTCCTTGCTAAGGGTTTTTGTTTTCCAGGACCCTAGCGATCTTCAACGGAATCGTAAAACAACCTCTTTACGATTTAAATTAAAGCAAATTTGATGGTTTGTCCAGAAATCTTACAACTGAATCAAGAACGCACGCAAAAAGTGTTACTTAAATTCACTTCAACAATACTAAACAAAAATGTATACGGCAAGTGTGATTCTTTTTTAGTTTAGGAATCAAAGTTTAGGAATCAGTGGATGGATTGTTGGAATTTACTAAGGGGCACCAATCTGCTGAAGTTAAGTGGTTTATTTGCACAATGGGTCCGTTGATCGCAGTGACTGAGGTATAATCGCATCCTCTACTTTCTAATCTTAATCCTAACTTCGGCCTGGGTTTATTTTCTCATTTTAAAGTAACTTAAAGTAACCCTGTTTACGATATTGATTTAGTTTAACGTTTTTACTACGGCTATGGTGGTCTATTTTCATTTTTAAAAACATAAACCTTCACATATTTTTCATGTGCGATATTTAATTATGATAATTTTGTTAAATTTCTTTTATTTCTCTCTTCTCTCTCTCTCTCTCTCTCTCTCACACACACACACACACACATATATATATATATATATATATATATATATATATATATATATATATATATATATAGGAAGAGTTCGGTTATCCTTAAATACTGTCATTTAACATGCACCATTACGCTTGCACATTTCTAACCCATTATACAGCCTTGTAACATTTACGAGTTTCGTATGCAAAGTGAGTTTGCAAAGTAATGCCTCTCCCTCGTATTACCACTATTCACATTTGCAACATTCGCCTTCCAAACTTAAATCCAGGTTTGTTGTAGTCTGTATGTTTAAACACAATTTTGGATCCGTCAAATCGTGCAATTATAAATAATATTACTGTGAACGATTACAAATTAAAACTATACGATAAACAAAAGAGTGCAAAGTATTTTGAAATGAAAAATATTTAGGCGAGCGTAGTAGGCTACCTTTTTATGAGAAAAATATAAACCCGCTATAACAGAAAAAACATATAAAAAAGAGTCATACTTGTCGTATACATGTTTTTTTTTTTGTATTGTTGAAGTGAATTTAAGTATACAATTTTTGTGTGCGTTCTTGACTCAGTCGTAAGATTCCTGGACAAACCATCAAAGTTGCTTTACTTTAATGTTGTCTACAATGGTGTGCTTTGTGTCCATGATTTCTTTAGTTTTTCTTACATTTTCATGGTTTCTTAAATGTTTTATTTTTTCCCGTTTCAACCGACATGCGAAATAGTTCATTCGCTTCGCTAATAGTCCATTCCTGTAGCTTCCATTTTTCTGTTTTTTGTTTCAGTGGCCATGCTTCGCTTCATGCAAGATTATACTTTTTATAATTGTATTGAATGCACTATGTTTATCTATTTTTGATATCTATTGATCTCATATGAATCTGTTCAGTATCCTTATTTCTCTGCATCCCAAGATGTTTTCTTCTTTTTCGCTGTATACAAGAGTTCATCACCCGATTGTCACTCCACTCTTGTAAGTTGTACTCCCTTTGATCTGTGTTGTGTTCTGATAGAGAATTCCTCCTCTTTCCTCCAATGTACATGTACTACCTTTTCTTTAGGTTTACCTTAAAACCCCAAATATTATATTCCTCTATCAATTTACTACTCATATATTCTAGAACCTCATAACACTGAGCTATAACTGTTCTCAAAATATCCACGTTGTCAAATAAAATATTGACTATTGAACAATAATTTGTGGTTATTAGAAAGTTACATATAAAAATAATTTATGTAAAGAACAATCTAAACTAACTATGCGTAACGAATATAATATGATTGATATTACAGACTTGGTAAAGTTAAAGTGCAACAAGCACAATTCAAATAAACTTCTATATATAAAGTACAAACTTGTATTAAGTTTCACATTTAAGTTGGCTGTAAATATTTCTAGTCTTGTCACAGGTTCTTCTTGTACTTACCTGAACAATATATCACGTCTTCTTTACTTGTGAGTTAAGTAAAGTTTTATGATCTAAAGTTGGCAAACCTGTACGTATAACATTACACAAACTTTTCCCAGTCCTCCGTTATTTTCCCCAGAAAAAACCCGTTTGTATACTTTCGACAAGAAAATCCGGTATATTTAACTAGTTCCTAAAAAAAATCTGTTATCATATTTTTAAAATAAACATTGGTCAAATATGAATTCGGTTGCATAAGGTTGTATACCAAATTTGAAAAAAAAAGAACTTATGATTCAAGAGTTAATTTGCAAACAGACCAACTGAAACGGGAAAATCTTTACACCTTACAGAAAACTTCACTTATTTTAATTTTTACCAACGTTTTTGTCTACCGGTCCTATTTTTGTCAGTAATATTAATTTTTTTGTTGAGATTATTCACTTAATATTTTATGTTTAACTCAATAAATTTTTATATCAGCCAAACATTTTATACAACACACAAATCTGTAATTTATTTTAATTTATTAAAAATTCAAACGCCAATTCATGCAGTTTTTAACGAAAATTACGATGTGAAATCACATTTCCCTAAACATTTAAGAAAGAATGTTATTAAATTTTAATGATTTGTAATGGCTGCAAATTCAAAACTGTTGAAGACATTACGCTGATTAACGAAAGAAGATATTACTAAAATTCTTTGAACAGCTTGAATCAAAACGGTGTGTTAAAAACACACACACACACACACACACACACACACACACACACACACACACACACACTTCAACGATACAGCTTTGGGAGTTGCAAGGGTTAATGGTGCTGGCTCCAAGTTTGGGCTGCCATTACTCAAGCAGTACTTTTGAAGGTCAATTCACTTTTGAATTCATAAAATAAGTACTACAATTTGTTTTTGGCTTGTATCTAAATTAGTAGGTAAAATTTAACAATTTCATTGCACTGTCTAGCTGAAATTATTATTTTAAAATTAAATTTTGTTTTTTTTTTTGTAAATAGCGTTTAGTAAAATACTATAGCAACAAGAGATGTTAAAATTGTAATTATTACTTAAGAAATATAAAGTGCTGCAGTAACTCTGTCTGTAGTATATCGAACAGTTCTCTAAAACTCTCAACTGTCATTTTTTCACGGGTTCAAATCCAGTTACTACAGTTACGTTGCCTTCTGTCTGCATTAGTCTGACTGACATAAGAACTTTAAAAATTAAAAATAGAATGAAAACTGTTTTACCGCAACTGTAATTTGTAAAGTAATTGTGTATTGGCCTAAACGTCACTGTTACAAAACTGACAGATTTCACAAGTTCTTGGTTTACCGTTTTTACGCTAAATATATTAATCACAGAAATACAGTTAGGCGCAAAGATCACACAATAGAAACCAATGAACATCGTATTGCAGTTCTCGGAACATTTCTGGTGAACACCAATAGCTACGTTCACAATAAAGCTGAATCCAACAAGGAAGTCACAACATGGCAGATTCAATTTTAACACACGGCTTGATATTCGGTACACGTATGTACCTTGACATATTTTATATCTCATAAATTGTATCCGTTGAATTATTTATTGATGTTCAGTCGTGAAGAATGATTGTGAAAATTTAACACTTCAACGATGCCGTACGATTACTGTAGAATATGTTTCGTATTTTGGTTATACTTATTTTCGTTTTTTTTCAATTAAAACCTTATTTAATTGCCACATTTGTTGCTTAAATTAATTACTAATTCAAATAACAGTATACGTCTACACGGATCTTTGATGTGTGACTACTAGTGTAATGTATTCATTAAAATAAAGCAGATTGAAATGATATGAATTTTCATTCATGATATGAATGAAATGAATGAATACCTTGCGGTAATTAATATACAGAACGCTCCATGTCAGCGATCGTAATTACAAGAGCATCTACACTCTCCAAGTTAAATCAGAGCCCTCCATTTTGAAACGGAAGAAAATTCGAAAAGAATCCGCTACAAATTTCAAAACAATCGTCCAAAGAGTTTGACCAAAATGACTTACACTCGTCATCGTTAAATCAGAAGCTACCGTCTTGACACCTAAGTAAACGGGACAAATGTTTACCAATACGTTATTTAGGTATTATACACGGTACCTTTGTATCAATTTAAAAAAATATCCGTCTATGTGTTTGGCTAAAACTGCATGACCACATTGTTAATTAGAAGCTGCCGTCTTGAAACGGAAATGAACAGGACATTATTTGGGCTTTACACAAGGTGCCTCTGTACCAAATTTCAAAACAATCAGTCTGCACGTTTGGCCAAAACTGTGTAACAAACACACAAACCAAATGCGGGACAATCGAGTGAAACAGATCTCGCTTTGTTCGATCAATTAATATTCGATTCTAACGAAGGAATCTGTTCAGAGTTCCGGGTAAACACCTGGAAAAGAAAAAAACTCAAAAACAAAGACGTTTATAAACATAAGGGAAATCATCATGAATGTTTTAAACTTGCTCGCTTGAAAACACTTTCAGGTGGTATATTAGGTAATGACGGTATCTCTTGTCCGTGGTAAATTTGCATTACTAAGCCGGCCGTAGGTGGCCTCGGGGCTGAATTTCAATTTATTTGTAGTTCAGTACTAAAAACGTTTTAAAGACTCGTCAAGATTTAAAAACAAAGCTTCATTTGTGGAAGTGGAGCACAGATACTGCCAAGGGAATGTGAGTCACGTATTGAGTAAAGCAGAAAAATATTGTTTGCACAACAGTGGTTAAAAACAGGAGTGATAACTGACGTTTTGTTTATGGGCGTGGTAAGAAGGACCTAGGAAGAAACTGTTCCAACGCAGGCTTACACTTGGGTCTAAAGTTTTTTCGGATAACTTTTAAAATGTACGATTTTTATTCGGTATTAATATAAATCCTGTAATTATATCAATTAGAGATTATTACGTAAATAGTGATTATTTACGAGAATATATTTTTTTCTCGTATATTTTTCAACAAGTTTTCTTACACCACTTTAGAATAGCGGCACGCAGGTGTTACACTGACGTGATAGAAGCAAATTTCAAAAGAAAAATATTTAGATTAACCTATTTTTGAAATTATATTTTCCCTATCATAAACTAATCAGTATTGAAATCTGCATATATTGCCCATTTGATAACTTTAAATCACACTAGAATGCAAAAGTTAACCCTGACAGCCGTCAAAATGAAATTTCTTAATTTTCAAATCCAATGTGTTCAGAGCGTTTATCAGTCCTCAAGCGTTATCAGTTTTTACGCTGAAAACGATTTTGAAATTAGAATTTCAAAATAATTTTTAAAAGATTACAAATTTTCAAAGTTAAACTGCCGCCATTTTGAAACGTTCAAACAAATAAACGATTGATGGATAACGTTTTTTTTTACTCGATTTGTGTGCCAATTTTGAATCAAATCGGATTAAATTTGCAAATGTGAGTTTGCTAATACACACACACACACACACACACACACACACACACACACACACACACACACACACACACACACACACACATGTGTGCTTATTTCAAGGTCAGCAGGTTTTGGTTTTACCATAATGACTGCTCCAATAGTTAATTTTCAAATGAAAAATTATCTGAAAACATTTAATACACTAGTGCAAAGAAACAAAAGGATAACTTTCATATAAAACATAGTTCTCAATGGTTATTGTTACTGTGGTGGTTAGGTCTAAGACTTGTAACGTCACAACGCTTTGAATTTAACGCTGAGAGGCTTTGTGTTGGTCTAACACACATCGGGGATCAACGTATTTTTATCCCATGACATGATAACCTATTTGTGCTTTTCATCTTAAAACAAACAACATAACTTAATGCTGTAGATCAAATATCAGTAATTACATTGTGTACACAAATTAATCTTAGAAATAAAAAATCTTAATATTTCCACCAAATAGCAGAATAATAGCGAAAGATGTATGATTTCGAGAGTGATATTAAAGGTGTCTTGAAGTTTCCTATGTTCGTTTCATCTGAGTATAGTTTAACTGTAATCTCCGTTTTACTTAATTTATTTTAATTTTTTTATACATTTTAATTATATTATATTAAAGTACTAATAATAGACTATTTTCATTATCAGTGACTATGTAATGTCAGCAAATATAATTAATTAATTAATATACTTATATAATTAACAAAAATATACAATAATAATAATATACACTAATATACTTATATAATTAATAACAAATATACTTATATAATTAATAATTAATGTTACTATAAAAATATAAATTTATAAAAGTTTATTGTGAAAACTACCTTACAAACATTTAATGTAGGGTGCGTATTCTACTGCTGTTACTATTTTACTATTTACTATTTATTATACTTCCTAAACTTAAGTTTTATTCTTCATTTTTGTGTTGTGCTGCATTATCTATTACTGTAAACGATTTGTACTATTATTATTATCATTATTATTAAGTCAATAAAAACATACATTGTTTGATTAACAGATAAAGTAATGAAATATCCTTTAAACTTAAAGATAAATCGTATTTTTAACGCCATTTATTTGTATATTTTTTGTATAATATGCTGCTTTGCTTTCACAACACCTTGTGATTTAAAAACTTACGAAACTCCTTTCCATACGTAAATAATCATTTTAAATTACAAATTTATTACATTTCAGTGTTCGATGTTCGGACAATTAGTGTTATCAAAGTTACATTTCAGGTTGGAGAGTTTACTCTGCAGCTTGTCGCGCTAAAGTGTAAAAACCAATTGGCAAATTTGATTATCGAGACGAGGTTTTGGGTATTTCTCTTGGGATCCTGCAACATCAACATGGATTTATTGTTGTTCCTGAAGTTCTGTAATTAATTATCTTTTGAATCAATCATTTAGAGAGAGCAGTGATTTCCGTTAATGGAGCTTGTAGACAATAAAGTTAATATGAAGTTTGGCTAGAAGAAAAACAAGCGTTATTTTCAAATACACTGTTGTTATAACGTTTGTTTAAAACATATTTCCTAAATTAAAAACATGTACCATCTAACAAAAACTAATTACGCATAATAAATAAAACATTACAACAAAAAGTAAATAGTCCAGAAGGTATATAATGTTCTAATTTGAAATGTTACATGTAATGTTATGTAGTACTACAATTAACAGATTAAAATAATAATGCATGATTTAAATTTAAATGAGAGTTAAATAAATTAAAACAAGTTACAATTTAATTTCAGAATTTCAATGAAGAAGCAGTAGTTTCTAAGGCTGTTCAGTTCTGAAAGTGCTGTTTAACAAATCAAGTGCTTCTGACATTGAAAATTAGCGCATTTCATAGTGTTCCTCTATAAATATGAAACTTTTATAAACAAAGCCGATAGATGAGCTTGTAGTGTTTGGAAAGCTTGTACACAACGTGTCAGTCGCATGCAAGTTCTAATTAATTATCTCTCTCCTTTATTGGCAAATAATATGTATTGCCACTTAAAAAAATCATTGATTTTCTTTGATATGAGTATGTAAAATTAAAAACAATTCCGGTTGAACCGATGTTTATAATGAAAACAATGATATGTATGTTTATTAATCTATCAGATTATTTTTATATTGAGTTGCAAATAACTAATTTTAGCAAGTTACCATTAACGAGAAATTCAAAACCAATTATATATTACATTCAAAATTATATATATATATATATATATGATACAAGTTTATAGGCACAAAATTCACTCATTTTCTATTTTGTTTATTATACAGTATAACAGACACATCTATATTCACGGTAAGTCCAAAATTAATGATTCATTTAGAATTCCAGATATAATCCAACGGTTTGCGTCTAAAGTTTTAAAAGATTGACAATATATCGTTTTAGGTATAGTCACAAGCGACTTAGAGAAGATATTCCGTTAGTACCAGAAATATCTAAGCACGGTCCGCCGGCGGGAACACGTGATTATCGCACTAAGAACAGAGGGGTAAAATTTACCGCGCACAATGCTGAGTAATGAGATTAATCTAACGTCTGACTGCAGGAGAGCGAATCAGGAGATGTGAAGACCAAATGTTTCGGAGAAAAACATGGCAATTTAACGCGCGTGTACTGATCAGAAAAGCAACGCAGGCGTGTTGCCTGGTGCGTGGTTATTCTTGTAGATTGTGATCTCCTAGTGTCTCACTGTGGAGAACAACTTAGGGGATAAGTGTAAATTCTATTGGTTAAACGATTTGAAACGTGGACTGTCAATAGTAACGATAGAGCACGGTGTTACTCGGGGGGGGGGGCACCTCTTGAGAACGTGAGGAATTTTAGGCTGGCGTGGAGTCACTCTAGGGTATGACCTAGATCGTTGCTGGTTACCATTCCCACAATCAAGGATGTTGGTAAAAATCCGTTTTCTCTGGCAGGGACATTCAACCGTACATTCCCATTGGTTATTACGGTTGGCGCCAGGAGTTGATATTACTTAAAAACGAAATATTTTCACTCTTAAAACACAATAAGCTTTTCATGTTACTTCTTCATATGCACTAACTAGTATTACCAGTCGCAGCTTCGCCCACGAAACTTAAACTGTTTCATTAATGACATAATTTAGAAACATAAAGAAATACATTATTAAAAGCGTGATCATCTAAACTCATGATTATTTTACAGTGAATATGAAAAAAATATTATAACCTGAATATATTGTTTTATTTTCTTCAAACGTGTTCTATTTGAATTTAAGAAAATCTGATAAAAATATTTTTCTCCAATACAAACATTTACACATTTTTATATTTTTTTGTTCTTTTGGAGGATGAATTCGGGGTAGATGATGAATTACGTGTATCATAATTTGTGTTTTAAAATATTTTGTTTTCTTTTAAGAAAAGCCGATAAAAAATATTTTCTCCAATGAAAACACTCTTTTCTATAATTATACCTCTTTTTTACATTGGTATTCCTTTAGAGAATGAATTAGAAAAATTTTTAAATATGTGTTTTATTATTTGTGTTTCATTGCATATTTCTAGAATATCCGGATCCAAAACAAATATTTCTTCAATTTGAAAATTGTATAGCCTTCACCTTTTTTACATTTTCAACCCCCTTTCAATCTCTTTCAATCTCAGATCAAACAAAAGCACATTTTTTCCAATAAAAATTGCTGTATCTCATTTTTACCTCTTCAGGGGATGAATGCTGGAAAATCGTTTTTAATTGCACAACTACATGTGGTGGTAACCTTGAAAATTTCAAATCTTTATCTATTATAGTCTCAGCTATAAAGTTTAATGACGTTAAAATCAATTTTTTTGCAAATGTCTTTCTAAGTGCACCTCGATAATGTAAGAAGGTACCCTGAAAATATCAAGTCTCTAGTTATAATAGTATCGGCTGTACCTTGATGATTAAATTTGGACTGGATAAATTGTTAAATGGCGTTAAAATGATTTTTTTGAAAAATCCTTTCTCAGTGCACCTTGACATTGTTGTAACAAGATACTTTGAAAATTCCAAATCTATAGCTGTAATAGTATTGACTGTACGTGGTTTATTAAATTTGGACTGGGTAAGTAATTTAATGGCGTTAAAATCAATTTTTGCAAAATCCTTTCTTAGTGCACACCGTCATGGTAAAATAAATGTACCCTAATATTTTCAAGTCGCTAGCTAAAATAGTTTTGGCTCTGCGTTGATTATGAATCAGTCAGTCAGTCAGGACTTCTTCTTTTATATATTAAGATGTTTAAGAACAGCTCCGTTTGGTTGGAAGATATAGCGTTAACAAACTGTCACTGTTCAAATGTTATTGAAGAGAAATTGTAGAGTTATTTTACATAATAGATTTTAATACTTTGTTATTAAGAAGTAAACCTAAGCAGAACATTTTTATTTATAATAAAGAACACACCATAATACTTCAGAGAGAAATGAGGTTTTAAAACTATACAAGAAATTAAAAAATATAATGATATGAAAGAAATGAAAATATATTTTTAATAAGACTTATACAGACTTATATAAGACTTTTAATAGCTAAGACTGCCATAGCTTTCTACTTAGAATTAAAAAGTTATTAATGCTTACGTTTAATTATAGAACAATATTTGTATTAATAATACGTCATCTTACAGCTTTACAAGCTACTAATGTGTCTGTTCTTCTCTCTCAGACGTGCTATAAAGTTTAAATTGTATTTAAGCTCACATAGGATTACAGTGTGATTCCAAACTGACCTTTACTGACATACAATGTATTATGAATATGGTTATTATACAAACTTATCAAGAATTAACGATTGTATTACAAGTTATTACACATTTATACGAAATCAATTTCCTAACTCAATTATTATTTTGCTTTCAGAAATCCATTTATTTCACTAATATTACAATTCCTATTTAATGTAATTTTTTAAAAAGTATTATTTTTATTATGTTATTAATAAATTATTGAAATTAAATAATTTACTATCCCCAAAACTGTGTTTTTTTTAAAAACTAAAATTTATATTATAAAACAAATCTGTGTTCAAATAATATTATGAACAAAAATAATTAAAACTTTAGTGAACGATTCCAACGATAAATTTATACAAGCGAAATTATTTGACTTTTTAATTCTAAAATGTAATACCATAATTTTTAAATTGGTGAAGCCAGACGAAAACACAATAAAAATACAAAATGTTTATTCTACCTTAGGTTCCATCGCTCAGGAAGATGTTGAGGTTGCAAACTTTCACCCTTCCGTAACTCTTCATGCGTCACTCGGTCTTTATTGTAGCTCTTACAGTCTGCTGAGCAAAACTGTCGTGACAGCAAAACTTGTCATTTCACTCAGGGAGCAATTTTATTTTGAGTTTATTATAAACATTAAACACTGCAGAAACACAATAGGTTAGTAACAATGAAGTTTAAAAACAATCTTTATTTTTGTAGCTTAACAAAGCCATTGTGAGTGAGTTAATTTTATTAATACCAACTTATATATAATTTTATTCTAGATTAAACTATTCAATTTTGCAATAAAATTTATGAATATATTTAATAGAAATTTAACTGTGCTATTAATATAAAAGTTTTAAAATTAAATAACTCAATAATAGAATTTATTTTTAAGAGAAAAAGGACAAAATAAAGAATTGTTTAGTTTGTGGACAACCAAACGTGATCTGTGGTTACATTTTTATCTGAATTCTAGCAAAGTTCATAGCTGAAAAATAATATTAGCTGAATATTATAATTTAACTTTTAAAAAATAACAAAATTTTTAAAATGTGATACACTCCAGAAGATAATCACTACTTAAAGCTCCATAGGCTTAGAAAATATATATGTAGTTCATAAATAAAGACCTCAGAAATATTGTAAAATAAAGTTCTTTAAAAGAACAGAAGGAAATGTAATTTATTTACACCTTTATTTATTTAAAGGTCTTTAAGGATTTTTGATTTATTTTAAACTGATAAATGAAGGTGTGAATGTTCCTACGGTGATAGGCTAAACAAGACAGTATTGCTTTAGTTCAGAGGTTATTTGTGATTGTGAATACTCCAAGTTACTAAATTATTTGTTGAATTTGTGTAAAATAAATTAAAAATGACAATTTGGTAGTAATATAATCAGGGATAAGATCAGTTTTATTTATAAATTGTAAGAATTTATAAATTCTAAGAAAGGTAAAACCATATATTTTAGCTTCTAATCTGTATTTGTTTTTTGATATCCTTTATTTTTAACACAAAACACAAAATATAAATTAAATAAAACCCAAGTGTGTATTAAATATCGAATAGTATTTTAACTAAACACATATAGAATATTTAGTTGTGAAGAATAAACAATAGGTAACATTAATTTAGATCGATGCTTGTAACTACGTAATGATTGAAAGTGACCTTACTACTCATAAAATTAATGCAGCTCACATTAAAATTTAAACTGTTTTAATTCCACAGTCTAATGTATCGGACTACAGTTTTATACAAACATATCACTACAATTTTTTACAAGTGGAACTTTCACAAAAATACCAAACAGAAAACAATGTTAACATAACAAACATTTAACAGCTAATGTTGTACGAAACTTTAAGTGTCAACATATTAGATTGGTCAAACGGATTTTAAACCAGCATCAGCCGTTGGTTTCTCAGTGAAACTTACTTAAAGTGTGCGTGTCTGCGGTAGTTTTGGTGGAAGCTGACAGAGACGGAGTGAATTCTTTGTGAGCTGCATACATGAACAAGAATTTCCTTAATTTTTCTTACTCTGCTGTGTGTGTGTGTGTGTGTGTGTGTGTGTGTGTGTGTGTGTGTGTGTGTGTGTGTGTGTGTACGCGCATATGCAGTTAAAAATATTGCATAATTAAATATGTCACTTGGATTTTATATGTCAAAAAAATTTAATTTTCCATGCAAAGAAGTTACTAAATTTTTAATACAAATCATTGATGTAAGATTATTTAAAAGAAGAAAGACATTTAAAAAAATGATAAAGACATTTAAAATAATATTAATATCTTTAATATTACTTGACAAAGTGTTAAGATAATATGAACTTGGAACACGATGTACGAAAAAATATTAATTCATGAAAATTAATTTTTACTAATTAATGTTTAATTTAATTTAGATTTTAATTTAATTATTTTTTTAATTAATTGCTTTTCATTAATTTTTCCACAAAGCATTTACTAATAAATAGAACAATAAACAATAATTTAGAAATGTTATAAAATATAATTCATAGTTTATCAACTATTGAAAAATTAATGAAGAACTATTACGTTATAATAAGGAACATTTTGTAATGACGACATTTCTTAATGAAGAAACTTACAACAAACTACAGAGTTTTTTTTAATATACTTTCTTTTTTTTACTCGATGGTTTTTCACTCGATGGTTTTTCACTTGAAAAATTTTCGTGTCTTTATCTGACATAGTCGTTTTCAAAAAACTAAACTGGTTTGCTTCATACCAAATTTTTTCTTAAAGATTGCATCACTCCTTTTTCCTCGTATTTTAAAGCATACAGAAATTTCTATAACATTCCTCTGGGCATCTAAATAGTTACAATTACTGCGAAAGGTTGAAAAGATTTAATTTAGATGCAGAATTGTCCAATTGGTTATTACATTGAATACCATAGAGAACTTATACATAAACTAAACTGATTCGTAAGTCTATTTTTGGAAAACAATGCATATTATCATATAAAAAAAATAAAATTGTTATACAAAATATAAAGTGGTATACAAAAGAAGTACAACTATGAAAAGAATTGCATTATAATACAAGTTTATAAAAGATTTGATTTATTATCCAAAACACAAAAGTTATTTAAAATTATTTAAATTTATAAATAGTGTATATTACTTTATTAGTTTGCTGTACTTTAAAAACGAAAAGTATAAAAAAACATTACTGTAACAGCAGTTTTCTGTGAAACTGTCGAAGTCGATTTAGTCATCACAATGTACACAGATTTGCATGAAACTAATTTCAATCTAATTTAAGTAGAACAAATATATAATATTAATTGCTTATAACTACTGTAATGCTATAAACAGAAATTTTGTTGTTGTTATTTATTTAATAAGAAATGTTTACCGTCGCGTGATATTAAACAGAAATGAAAAATTAAAATTAACTGATAACCGGGATGTTTAATTTAAATCTGTTAAAATAACTGATTTTATTTTATTAGATATTTGTTTAAGACAATTTGCTTATTATTCCCGAGGTACGAAAAATATTATGTTTGGCAGTATGATCTTCTTCTTCTCTAAAGCGTTCTTCTGATTCCTAACTTCTATTTTTCTCTGTCGTTCCATAGGTTCTTTTTATCCAATCCTGTTTCTCTCAATTCTTTTAATTCAATTAAGTCTCGGTCTTCCTCTTTTTCTACGATCATGTGATTTCCAATTTAGAATCTCTTTGGGAAGTCGATTTTCATCCGTCCTTTGGAAATGACCAAACCATGGAAGTTGTTTGACTTAATGTCGTATACAAAGGTGTGCTTCGCACCAATGATTTCACGGGTTCTAAATTTTGTTATCTCTTCCCGTTTTGCTCTTCGCCAATAGTCCATTTCTGCAGCTTCCAAGACATTTTTTTGCTTTTTGGTTCAGTAGCAATACTTCGCTTCCATATGAGATTATACTTTTTATAATTGTATTATAAACTCCATATTTATTCATTTTCTGTATCTCTTGATCCCATATGATGCTGTTCATTATCAATATTTCTCTTCTTCTCATGGTGTTTCGTTCTTTTATCGCTGTGTCATTCCCATCGTAATTGCCATTTTATCACCGTAATTGTCATTCCCAAATACTTGTGTAAGTTGTACTCCCTTTCGTTTGTGTGTTGTGTTCCAATAGAAAATTCCTGCTCTGTCCTCCAACGCACATGCACTTCGTTGTATTTAGCTTTACTTCAAGTCCCCAAATATCATATTGCTCTATTATTTTTCCACTAATGTATTCTATATCTTCATAATAACTGCTTGGTAATGTTTTCGTTTAAAGGTATACCAATTATCACACACTTGCTTTCCAGTTGTTCAGTTCTTGTTCCATGTAGATTTTAAATAATGTTGAGGACAGGGAACATCCTTATTTAATTCCTTCGGTGCCTTTGAAAACTTTACACATTTTATTTCCTACTTTTACTTGAGCTGTTATATTTTCGTACAATGATTTGACTGCCCTTAATAATGCCATTACTATGTTAGTATTATCTAATGCTACCCAGATCTTACTGTACGATACTGTCGTATCTTTTTCAAGGTCAACATAAAGGTCAACACTTTTTGATTTACCGACATCTTCTCAATTTGTGTTTAACAGAAGTGATCTGTAGTCGATCTTTCTGCTCGAAATCCTGCTTGTTATTTAGCTTCCAAATCACTGTATTCATTTTTTATTCTGGCCGCTTTCCATATATTCTACTAATTGAACTGTTATTCCACAGCTACATATAATTTTACCGATCAATAATCGATACATATACTTGTATCGAACGGCTATACCACGATAATTGTCATATTTAGTTCTACTTCGTTACAGTTGGTAATAGTTGCTGACAGTAAGCAGTAGACAGCAAAATAATAAAGTAAGAATTTATTTAAAGATTATTATTAATTATAATGTATATTATTTCATTGCAAATAGTTATTAATAATAATTAATTTGATAACTTTTGTTCCGTCAAAATAACAGTATCAGTTTGTTGGCATACATGAATTCTTTTTACCATGTCTGTTGACACTTTGTACAATATTTTACACTTATATTGTTAATCTCCGTTATTATGTGCATATGTTGATCCTCCATTGTGTACAGTTTTCTTTATAGCTTATCCCTTTAAGGTAATCTCAAAAGGAAAAAACGGTTTACCACAAATTGGGTGAACTTGGTGCGTAACAAATGCAATGTTTCATTATGTGTGTGACATGAAGCACTGTCCAACTGAAACGTGCAAACACGTCGTCTTTAGGACGTGAGTTAATATAACTTTTAGATTTGTTTTAAGTTTGATTTTAGTTTATCATAACATGTATTTTATCAGAACTTCTTTTATAATATTGCTTCGTTTATAATATTATATTTATTAGATATATAATATTATATTTATAAATATAGCGGCACGCTGTCTCCTAACGTGATGGACATGGATAAAAATAATTTTGTTAACTTACTCTCTTTTTTAAACTCCTATTTTACCATCATATGCAACGTTAACATCTTCATATATTACGAACGGCGATAAGGGAAGGTAGGATCGTTCATATCACTCACAATACTGGATGCCCTTTACTTGCGAACTGAACCGCTAGATAAGAAGCTAATCATTGGCAACTATCCCTCCTTTTACCTCTGTAAAGGTAAGAACCTTTACATAAATATTGACCCAAACATATGTATAAAGATTTAAAGATTCCTTAAAATAATAGAGTTCGAGATCGGCGCTCATTTCAAGGTCCAAGCCACTACATATCATACGTACATGCATACATACATACATCATACTACATACCATAACGTCCAATGAAAATTCGCTAATAATGAATGTTATTGTTGCACAAACAGAAATACAGTGTCTGTATATCACATTTATCACTTGTCTAACGTCACGTTCAGTTGCAATAAGATCAATTCATTAGTTACAATGAAGCTAATACATTATGTAACTCAACACTTTAGAAATGATCTTCTGTATAAACTTCCTTTAACTCTTTACATTCTGGCTATGTTACCATTAAAACAAGTAAACTACTTTGACATATTTAAAGCAACAAAATTCATTAATTTTTTGTATAATCACACATTTACGTACATTTTATTTATATTTCATTAATTCTAATAACATTCAATCAATATTTAAAATACCAGTTTATTTTTATAATATTTTACAAGAATAATTAAAAATAATTTATCTAAATCGTCTTTTAATTAGGCGATTCATCATTTATTAGACAATTATTTGTTGTATTTTTTACAACCTCTATATAATTCATTGCCAAGAAGCATATATATATATATATATATATATATATATATATATATATATATATATATATATCAATTAATTCACACATCACACTTACCACAATTGTCACAATAAATTTTAGAGAAGAACTAATGAGGCTTTATAATGACGTAAATGCTTTATTTTGGAAATGAATGTGTTATTGCGTTATTTAGTGCCTTCCTACTCACACTGATAAGTAGCTTCGTTTTAATCAAACACGCTGACCTGGGTTCAACATTTAACACTTCAAATGTAATGTAACAAATTAATTTATGTTCAAAATTTAGGAGAAGTTGCATTGTGGTGCTCATTTTACGGAAATTAATAATCCATTTTTTACTTTAAATATTTTAAATTAATTAAAATTACTCTATTTCAAAACAACCCAGCTGTTCATATCTTTGTGTAAAGTAAAATATTACTGCACAATCATATTTCATTACGGTGTTTTACATGTTCAGTAACTTCTTATATGATATCTTTAAACAAGCAATATTTGTATTGCATGTACTTAGGCCTATATGCATTATTGATAGGTTTTTACAAAGACTCTAATGGAATTCACTCAAAATGTGTCATTAGTAAAAGTCTCATATCTGTGAAAACTGTGAAGAGAAAATAATTCTCTGTTAATAATTATTCTTTTCATTACTTGTGCATACTTATTGTGTTTCCTGCACCATTTACTGAATTTCATTATTTTATTTCATATCGTGAAACTTTAAATAGAACAAAATTATTTTTTTTAACATTTTCACAGGCCCAAACATTTAAATGTTCGAAAATTATTCATAAATTATAAAAGTATGATAGATGTGTAATACTAATTGCTATAGAAGTATGATTGGTTTGGGTACATACATCAACACAAAGTATATCGAGTGAGTGTATGTTTAATAAAACACATATAGGAAGGAGAAAACTCAATAAAATCTATATTAACAACAAAATTTGACATTTATTTATCAGGACAGACACAATAAAGTCTGCGAATTCAGCGTTTTTACTGAAGAATCGCTGAATAGTTGGGTTAACATGTTGATCCATTGTGTTTTCCACTTCGCTACGATTACACTTCTTTTTCAAGTGAAACTTTAAGGACTCTACGTATACCGACAGGTTTTTTGTTCATGGGACGTTAACTGTTCTTCAAATGTATGTAGTTGAATTTGTTCAATGTTCGACTATTTTTTGCCATCCCAAAACTATAGAACGAATAACCAGATGGTTCTTAAATTAGGTACTAAACAATTAATTTTAAAAATAAATAATAAAGGGTGAAATATTAGTATTTTATTTGTCCAACGTGTATTGTAATGTATTTCGAAATATTCAATCAAAAAACTTTACTCTATAAATAAAACGATTTCAAAAACAACCAATTAAAAAAACTGAAAAAAGTTAATAAATGTCTTTAAGATAAATGTACATGCCTTTGACGAAACTAAAGTTAAGTGAAGAGCCGCCTCGGTGGCCTAGTGGATAGCGTACTAGGCTTTCACCCCAAGGACCAAGGTTCGATTCCCGACGAGGGCTTGGCATTTTCATACGCTTTAAATCATCCCATCGTCTACATTAGCCCAAGGGTGCACAATAGTCGGACATTAAACACAAAAAAAAAGAAAAAGGTCAAGTGAAACTTTAAGAACTCTACGGATACCGACATGTTTTTTTTCATGGGACATTAACTGTTCTTCAAATGTATGTAGTTCAATTTGTTTAATGTTCGACTGTTTTTTGCCATCTCAAAGCCGGAGGAAGAATAACCAGATGGTTTACAGCTGTTCTTAAGTTAGGTACTAAACAATTAATTTTAAAAATAAACAATAAAGGGTGAAATATTTGTTTATTATTTTTTATGCAACGTGTATTGCGTAATATTCAATCAAAAAACTTTATTCTATAAATAAAATGATTTCAAAAACAACAAATTTAAAAAAACAGAAAAAAAATGTTAATAAATGTCTTTGAGATAGATGTGCATGCCTTTGACGAAACTAAAGTTAATGTATGCTTTTGGATGCTGTGAGTTGTAAGAATTGACATTTCCATCGCAGTTTGTGAAACAACGTTAAATAAACAAAGGGACACCAAAGCTTGTAAACAATTTGACCAGTTGTGGATGTTGGAAGTCGGGCTTTCAGACAAAACGTCAAAACTGACATAACTCGTTAACTTTACTATTATTTGCAGTATTTACTCCAAGAGTTGTGTTTACAGTGGAGCCTCTACAATGCACATGTGTATGACAGTTCTCTAACTGAGGGAAGTTCCCTAATAATTGTGATTTAGATTTGCGAGATGCAATGTGACAGATAAAATAAAAGCTATTTACAGATATTGTATTATTTCTGGTTTAAAACATTTTTTTGAAAAACGATTCTAATTAAAATAAACAATTACCATGCAATATTTCCAAGTAAATTGGAAATGTTCGCTATTACAGCTGTTTATATAAAAAATGCAAAATGCAAAGTCATAAAATAAAAATTAAATTGCATGCTCCGTAAAAAAAATTATCTGAACCGAATAAAGTCCACTTACTGTATGTTTTAAAGATAAAAAGTAATATTGGTTTGTGATTTGAAAGTTTTATTCATACACGAACGCGTGTAAAATGTCTTTGGTCAGCTAAAGTAGTACACTGAATAACTGTTTATTTTATTCAGTTCATAGTGATGTTATCTAGTTTAAATAATAACATTTAGAAATAAGCCTTTTCAAGCTTCAATAAATTTTACTTCATTGTGCAACGCTTTCAAAATATTGGTAAACAGAGCACTTTGTTATGTTCTGGCCATTTCAGCGTATTAAATTCAGACATTGAAATTCCTTCTCTCAGTTTGAACTGAAATAACTATTGACGGATACATTTTGTGTCAGAATGCTTAATTAGGAATTAAAATATATAATAATTATGTTGGACTTAAATCGTTTAAAATTGTGTATTATTAGAATTTGGTAAATCAGTTTGTATTGCCCTTATAAAACATAAATTTAGTAACTCTTTGGTGATTAAAGAGATGTTTAAATTAAAATAATTGTTGTGAAACCTCTCTTTAAATATTATTTTTTTTTGGAAATTAGTTAGGCCTACAGGGTGCACTGATTAAAAAACATTTTTTCCTGTGAACAAACAATTCAACATAGTTGTATGAATTGTCCAAAGTAATTAGGATTATGACTATTTTTTATCTAGTGGTCTATTTACTCACCTCGTAAAGGCTACCGCGGTTTCAAAACCTTACTTTTTCATCTTCAAGCAGTAATACAAAATGTCAAATCCCTCTGTCGAGTTCGTCACAAAGTTAAACAAAACATTGAAGGCACGTCACAAACACTAAACACAATGTCAGGAATGTAACGACATACGAGGTACACGTATCGTTTGGCCAAATTAATTTCATCGTATGTATTTTAATCTTGTAATTGTGTTTAGTGTTTGCGTCATGTATTTTCAATGTTTCGTTTAACTTTGTGACGACCTCGACAGAGGGATTTGACATTTTGTATTATGGCCTGAAGATAAAACAGTAAGGTTTCGTAAACTTTCCTTTACGAGGTGAGTAAACAGACCACTAGACTGAAAAATAGATCATAATTCTGATTATTTAAATATGTGGTCCGGTGGCTGTGTTGCAGTAAGTTCAAACATAGATAAAAATAATTTAAGAAGCTCGAAATTTAATGAATGACGAGCTCTATAATTAAATTAATATTTACTTATAGTTGAGACAATAACTGAAAAATTCATATTAAAAGTGTATTGTTACTGGAGTGAGAGAGTTGTGCCTCAAGTGATTGTTCTGTTAGTAATTTGTGGTCGTTTGTCAAGAGTTTTTGAAGCTGTGACGATCAGTACCACTAAAAGAAAGAAATATTGATAAAATATCTCTTGTTAGAAGACATTTATGACGAGGAAATCATAGTGCATGAATAAGGTAGGCCAAAATAAGTATTACTTTATATTAACTAATTTGTAACAAATTTTTAGCTGTTTTCTCTTAAATAAACTACCTTAATGTTGAGCCCATTGTGTATTGTACAACATTAAAGCTTGCAATAACTAAAAACAAACAGTAAAAATTGTATTTGAAACTTTTCGAATTTGTATCAAGTAATACTTTAGATATATGGTTTGTATAAGTCGTAGTATGCGGTATTCACGTCACTGAGTTATTACTCTTTATAATAATGTATCGCATACTGTAAGCTTCCATAAGAAATATTTATGGGCTATTCTAAGCCCGCCTCTAATGGCAATAAATGACCAACAGTAGTGTCGAAATGTAAATGTTGTAGCGATTAAGACAAAATGCCTCAATATCAAATAAAAGTGATTAAGGTGCCAATCAATTTGTTGAAACGCTTCCTCAATGCAGGTTGAGCGGCGTTTCCAAATTTCTTCGCCAGAGCTTAGGACAGTGATAGAAAGTTTTGAAAAAATGACGTCACAAAGATTAGGGTACTATCCAGAAACAGATGAGGTTAGTTGCTGCGCATGTAAATATTGCCAGATTAATTTATTTTTTAAATAAAGTACTCTTCAAAAGACATAAAACAGTTCAAAAATAACTTTTGTTTCATGCCGTCTAGTGCGAAACAGTTTTCAGTATTTCGGTAGTTGTGTTAATTAAAAAGATGTCAAAAAAAACCGACACTATTTCGTAAAAGTTCTAAACTAATTCACCATCTAAATTAACAGAGTTATTCTGGTCTGACAACAGATCCACTGTTTTTCAAAATACAATGAGCTAGTGGCAGAAACTTTCTATAGGTCTAAAATCAACGCTCACCCTAACAAATTCGATTAAATATTTAGAGTAATTAAGATAAATATGGAGTAATTTTTGAACAATTTAAAATTTTTGAAACAAATTCAGTTTAGTGATAATAATATTTAAGAACCGATTGGCCAAATGAATTTTAACGATAATTTAAACAATACCTTAACTTATAAGCAACTTGTAAAGTTATAAACAATAGGCCTACTCTTTTAAACAATATAATTATATAGAATAAAATCTAATTTTTTTATGTATAGAAATATTCCAGTCAAAGCTGTTTTCCATAGCCTTAGTTACTTTTTTTGCCTGTACATAGCAGTTTTACGTCTATGTAACTAGAGAGGTCTCTAGTGTAACTAGAGATGTCTGGAAAATCAGAGTGGCGTATGCATTTCTATTAATTGAATAAATGATTTCTTAAATTTTTCACCGATCCACAAACCAACTACCTCTGAGTATTATGGAACTCTGAGTATTGTTACAACTTAAACAAATTAATTAAAATTTAGTGTTCCTATATTTATTGGTTCTAAAATATTTTATTATTTTTAGACATGTTTTAGACAGAGTTTTACGTCTATGTAACTAGAGGTGTCTGGAAAATCAGAATGGCGTATGTATTTCTATTAATTGAATAAATGATTTCTTAAATTTTTCACCGATCTACAACCAAACTACCTCTGAGTATTATGGGAATAGTTACAACTTAAACAAATTTATTAAAATTTAGTGTTCCTATATTTATTTGTACTAAAATATTTTATTATTTGTAGACATGTTGAACGCCCTGTATTTACCACGAAAAGTTTATTTTTAACTCTATTGTAACACCAAATGAATAGGGGTCAGTGACCCGTGTATTGACCCTGAGCAACAAGCGACACTCGACAATACTGTTTTATAAAGACTTAAAACCAGGGAAGCCGAATTCTTTATTCATCATCACGGGCTGAAAATTCTAACTAATTACTTTCTTTCGACTAAGCCGTTGTTTTACTTCAAGTTCTGACAAGGGTCATTAATTAAAAATGAACCAACTCACCTTGTTCAGTCCATACTTAGCAACAAAGTTGGAGCATCGCAGCATAGATGTTGTACACTTGTATTGCGAGAAGTTTGCCACAACTCGGTCAGGTTACTGCTGGTGGCTTCCCGGGTGTCTTGTATCTCCCTGTTTCATTTGACCCATTGAAATGAAAAAGTAATTGCCGCACGCAGCTGTTTAGCTAACAATATTTAACACAAAAAATAATAACAATATTCATTCATCACACGCAAAATATACCGGATAAAACTTGAGAAAATTATATTAAGATCAAATGCGTTTCATATTAACAACAAATATCCCCTTCAAAATGGTAGTTAATGAAAATCTTAAAAAAAAATTCATAGTTTTTTATTTTACATTAGTTTTTAAAAACTGATTTAAACACCCATATAGTGTACGTAAATGATACGAAAATTCAGAATTTCGAAAAGAAGAAAACAAACTATGATTGTTGCCGTCATTATTTCTGCAAACTAAAATGTTAGTTTATGCAAAATTTAACGCTGATTACAGCGATATTTGAAATTAAAAAAAAGAAAAAATAGAAGGTCCTTTAGAGATTTTTTTTCAGTGAACTTGTCAAAGTTATTAATAAAACAAAACTTTTGTTCCTAGTTTGAATACAAAATTGAAACACAAATGAAAAAAAAATCATATATCGTATTTATTTAACGAATGAAAATCTTAACAAATCATGGCAAACATGTTAGAGGTAAGCTATGGTGTAAAGTTTTACACCTGGGAAATTCAACTTAACCGTATAAAATAAAAAGAAATGAATTTGTTTATTGAAAATCACGTAAAGAGTTAACTTAACGTTATATAGAATTCAGCAAAACTAATTTTAAGCAAGCTGTTAAATCCATAATAGAGTAATATTTTTAAGTTATAGATTTCTTGACAATAAACACAAACTCACAATAAACCTTACAGTGTAAATTTAATAAGAAAAATTATTCAGAATGTTCTAAATGGCGAGTTATTAGTGTTAGTCAGCAAACAGAGTAGAAAAATCACCCGGGGATTTGAAAAACCGAGAGAGAATTTATAACTTTTCTCAGAAGCTTTGTAGGTTTTGGCACTTCAGTTAAACAATGAAGTCACATTAACATCTACATTGCACTCAAGTGGTTTCTTTCTCCGTGTAGCCTCCACGGCTGGAATTATTTAAACAATGTCGGACTTCAATATTTGTATTCCCTTCTAGATTCAATTTAACACATTCATTATTAGATGCATTTAAAAAACGTTTTATTATTTCACTAGGAATTTACGTAACATATGTAAGTTTCAATTGGGAATTAATTACATGAAGTGTAATTAAAATTAATTATATCTTTAAGTTGTATAAACCATAGTTACGAAAGTTTTGTCACTTGTAATAAATTGTTTAACCATTAGCAGATTTAGTTGTTACATTTCTAATTACTCAACTGGAACAACATGACATTTGCATATTTAGCACACTTGATTATAGTTGTTGTCTTAATCTTCAGCCCAAACTGCGCTACTGAGGGAACATTTGGTTTGTTAAAACCTGTAAGATTCACAAAATCGGTTATGAGTTATTAAATTAAATATCGACACTTAAAGAGTACTGATGTGAAAATCAGTTGAGTGTTTATTGCGATTTTAGTTTTAATGGTAACGTTAAAGATAAAGGTAAAAATTGAACCAGTTTTACAACTGTTAAAAAAAGTTTTAAAATAGACTATTTCTGTTTTACACAAACCTTGCACAATTAAAATCCTAACTTGTGCTTGTAATTTAAACAATTTTATGCCATTTTCTTAATTTGAAAATGTCTAAATAGGCCGATTTACTTTTTTGGAATTGATTATGTTTTAAGTTACAATATTAACACATATTTGAAAGGATTCTATTAAAGTTAAAATGCTTTATTAACATGTAATTTCTGGTTATAAAACACTTATACATTATAAAATTACCTAAACATTGATGTATGACAAACACTACATAGTTCATCTATGTTAAATTTAAAGAACAAAACAAGTTCATATATTACAAGGTTAAACGTAGAGACCTGTTCATTGTTTCATAGATTTCGATTAAATATGTTCAGCGTTAACTAAGTGAAAATTCACTTCCAGGTACGCTCTCCTCCTTGGCTATATCGACATTCATACGCCCGTAGTTTAAATTTTCTGTTATACGCACTACTTTACTGTTGTGATAGGCCTACTCTCTCTCTCTCTCTCTCTCTCTCTCTCTCTCTCTCTCTCTCTCTCACACACACACACACACACACACACACACACACACACACACACACACACACCGAAAGAGAGAAAGAGAGAGAGATTTGGAAAATTATTAAAAAAGCATGGCGATAATTATAGCCTAAAATGAAAGCATGATTTTTATAGTAATCTGCTGCTTGTTCACTGCGGTTAAACTGAGATTTTAAAACTACTGGAATTTTTAAAAAACAATGATAGGATCTAAGTAAAAGAGAACATTTTTTAGAGATTTCATATCTACAAAATATTTGAGTTTTATAGATCAATCAGAATGTTTGCTATGAATCACATGCCTTAAAAATATCAAACACCACCTAAAATAATGATTTCTCTAACTTTAACACAAATTGTTTTTCAAAGATATACGATGACATTCTAAAAGTACTTCATTCCCCTTTTGTTTGTTAATAATAAAAATGTTAATAATACGTTATACACATGTTTAATGGTTCTCCTTTTTAAAGGATTTTCAAGAAATTGTAGATCAAACAATAGACACTTAGGATAGTAGTAATTAAACAAATATGTCTTTTTTATAGACCTTCAGACTTTGAACTTAAAAACCAAGTCCGATCATTGTTTTATTTTATTTTAAAATACAAATTAAAAAAATAATAAACAGTAGAAATACAGAAGGATTAATAAATCAATACGGATATTGCGTGAATAAAGATGAATTTCTAAAACCCTTCAACAAAATAAAGGTTAATGCGGAAGGCAAGAAGAAACACCCAACAAACAAAAAGAAACTGAAGAAAGGAAAGCACTTTATTACGTAAGAATTAAAAACACATGGAAAGGTGAGAAGAAGGAGAGAAGTTAAAAGTGAGTGATAGCTGCGCGGTCATTAGTCAGCCTGTTCGTAGAAAAGAAGAAGAAGAAGAAGAAAAAAAAGGGTGAATAATTTTAAGTTAGCTGATAAAGAAGATTTATTTTTACCATTACTTTCTGAAATAGAGACCAGATACACTCGCTTATATAACTTTTCGCACGGTTTCTATAGAAGCTGTAAAGGCAGAAAACGGAAATGCAGAAAATGAACTATTTGAAGTTTCAAAACCAAGACTAATGCTTTACAAAGTCACTGAATATAATGACAAACACTACGACACTTGACCTACTAACTTGAACTGGTTAAGGCGACTGTCGGTTTTCATTAAACTTATTTACTTTCATGCTTTGAATAATTTAATGTGGCTGTGTCAGTAAGTCCAAGCAGTTTGAATATTGAATTATTTAATAAAAATTCCTTCTAAAATAGGCATGTGCTGTTAAAGTAAAATCAAATTTATATTAGATTGATCAAGTAAATAACAACCAGTACGCAAACAATTTAAAAATTAAGGGTTTTTAAAGTGCCTTTTTCAAGGAAAGATGAAAAGTCAGTTCTAAAATTGCCACTAAGACAAATTATGATGTTTCAAAACAAAAAAATAATTTATTATAATTATTAAATTGTACGTAATATTTTGTCAAGTCCTACTTCGAAATTTAAAATTTAAAGTTGTAGGGGTTGAAAAAACTTACATCTTGTAACTACTAAAAGTAATTTTATAAAAAGAATAACATATTTCATAAAAAATAAATTATATATAATAGTAAAGCAATAACAGCCAAAACAATAACCAAGGACAAGAAGCAACGGTTCCAGGGCAAAGTCAAATCCAAGCGAACGATCCAAATCTCTGACGAAGAAAGAAAAGCAAGATCACAACGAATTAAGCAATACTGGGCTACGAGGAAGGCACAGAACATTAAAAAGTGATTGATTTGGTATACCCCAAAGTTGGGTGAAACAAATAAAGAGAAATAGAAATACTATAACATTTTTAACTAAAAATTTAACACATTTTGAATACATGAGAACTTTCTTTATTTAAACTTTTTATATTACACGGGCTTATATATATATATATATATATATATATATATATATATATATATGTATAATTATTTTTGTGTGTGTGTGTGTGTGTGTGTGTGTGTGCGCGCGCGCACAAAACGTTTATTCATCTTATTGTGTCACTTGCACATGTAGCAGAATTCAGCAAGGATTGTGTACCAAGAATCATTTAGATACGTGACGCATTTTTAGACGTAATTTTAGACGAAAAATATGTCTTTGGAAACAAGTGGCTTAAGACATTCAATATCTTACGTGATAGACGATAGTAACATTTTATTCTCAAATATATAAAATGTAAAAAATGTTTTAGTTATATAAAGATTCCAAATGACACAATTCGAATTTGATATTGATTAAGACATATTATTCGGTTAAAAATTCTTCACTGTGTTAACTCTTTACTCTCTCTCTCTCTCTCTCTCTCTCTCTCTCTCTCTCTCTCTCTCTCTCTCTCTCTCTCTCTCTCTCTCTCTCTCTCTCTCTCTCTCTCTGTTTCATTCTCTCTCTATCACACACACACACACACACTCTGTGTGAAAATTTGTAACCGCTTAAAATAGTTTGTTCAATATCAGATTCAAATTGAGGTAATAACGATTCCTTCAAGGATGGAAAAATGTGAATAACATTGAAAACCGGTTTACATCCGTTCGACACAAAACAACAGTCCGAAAAAAAGAAGCCTACAATTTTTCTACGTCACTTTTAAGGTGGCACTGTTACTGTCGGTAGAGCTCTTAAGATTTTTTTTAACGTCCGTACTTGGTGCCAGTTAAGACTGATAAGGACGAGGGATCAGCGTTAACGGTAAGAGTAAAGTAGCGGTAGCGACTCCGGCTTGAATTAAGAACCTTAGATGCGAAATTCAGAGACGCAGCAAACTGACCGGTGCTTTAGCCACATCGACCACTGACCCAAGAGCTCTTATGAAACAATACAATTTTCAACTCATTTACAAATAATCACAACTAACATGCTTCTTGACAACCCTAAAGACTAAATCAAGTTGGAGAACAATGGCGTTTCATGTGGTGGTTGTTTTGAGAGATTAGGCCAAAAACTAATAGAGGAATTTCAATCAGATTGGGAAAACATAAGAATGTGTATAAAATGGTGCAGATTACCTCCGCTCTTTACCAACATCGAAGTGAAACCTTCCACACCACGTATTTTGAGGCAGGCAGACAGCTAATGAGATGAGTTTGAAAAGCTAGCAGAAAAGTATGAGATCAGGGTCATTAAAGAGGCCACTGAAATAGAGTTATAGGGTGACGTAAATAGGAGGGCCAACGCCTGTATATTACCTGGTATTTTGATCTACTCTCAATTAATGATGTTGGAACTAATTGTAATAGTGCTAAGGCATTTGTCAATTTAACTGAGCCCAACGGGACTATTGGCGGGTCGGTATATGTCAGCTGATTCAGCCCAATTTGTATTTGCGTGTCGTAAGGAGCTGCCAGTTTCCTTCAGTTCCATTTCAGACTTGGAGCGAGAACAACTCGAAGATAATGGCAAATACTGTTTTTTGGAGAATAGTCTGAACATTTAATTTTTAACATTCTTAATAATTAAAAACTGTGATAAATAATAAATCCTACTAATACAGCTACGGGATATATATATTTGTACACATCATATATAAGTATAAAAACCAGTATTATTTTTTCATAAAACTCTATCATAAACCTTATTCCTTTTAAAACAAATTTTTGAAACGTGTAATTGAAATTAATAGTACGAAATAATAATTAAATTTGTCTTCTTTTTTTATACGTAATGGGCCCTTTGACAACACATTTCACAATGAATAGTATGTGATCAGTAAAGGCAATATGAGGAAGTAAATACCAACATATAGTAATTTCTATAAAATTAATAAAAAATAATATATTTTTCTTTAGTGTTTTTACAATCCTTATAAAAACAAAATCATTTATATTTTTCACTTCTTCCATGTTCCCTTTGATAAAATGTAAGTCTTTGTTTTATGTCTGTCTTGACTGCTCAGGAATATGCATGCTTAGTTTTTAAATTGGGCACTTGAAAACAAAAGTTGATCCATACTCTCAAAACGTCGTGTATTGTTTTTATTTCCACTAGTGATCAATATCCGAATAAGCAGTGAAAATAACACGATTGTACGTTTGTTTTAGTATACAGCCAACGATTCACAAATACAATAGGTCTATTTGTGCAAACTTAATTATACAATCACCCGTTTTTGTTGCCCTTAGCTTCCACCTTGGCCGCAACAAAAACATGTTCAATCCTTGTGAAGTGTTAATGAAATTTTGGCAATATTTCCTAATTACATACATTTGGAATCCAATTGTTGATTCAGATACTTTAAACTTACCTTAAAAATATTTCACAATAGAATATTATTTTTTTTAAATAATTAACGAAAATAATAAAATACGCTACAAGGTAATCTCGGATGTTTTGTGAAAATATCGGAGACGAAAAGAAAACACTGAAACAATATAAATTATTCACCTCAAGGGAATGTTTTTGAAAATTAAGAATTGCTTTTCTGCTTTGTGCAAAATTAATTACTTCTGGCGAAGTGTACAATCTGGTGCGATAAACAACAAAGCTGGAAACTTTGACAGTCGTAAGTCATTTGGCGTAAAATATGACTTTTGTCGATTGAATAATTTGCTACAGAACTTGAATTTGATTTGCAAAAACAGCATTTTGAACATCAGAACTATTGCGTTAATGTTAAAAAACATTGAATTATCAATGTAAAATATATGTAGTTTATTAGTTGATATCGAAAAGACAACAGATTTGATCATGTTCATTAAATTAAACTATTTTTTTTGTGTTTAACGTCCGACTATTGTGCACACTTGGGCTAATGCAGACGATGAGATGTTTTATAGCGTATGAAAATGACAAGCCCTGACCGGAAATCGAACCCGGGTCCTCGGGGTGAAAGCCTAGTACGCTATCAACTAGGCCACCGAGGCGTCTCAAACCCTGCGCAAGGAATTAAACTATAACAAAGGAAGGAATTGTTAGAGTGTTTTCTGTAAAAAAAATAGTTACATAGTTATTTTAAGCACTTAATTATAGTTACTTAATTAATTAAATAAAAATACTTAATTATCTCATTTTGTATAAATCATTATTATATTAAATCGGAAAATTAAAAGAACTTTACAGAGTTTTATAAACTACTTCATTTCTTGAAAATGAGTAAATATTTAATAATGTTCTAAAATCATTCTACAATTAAAGTTATGGTTTGATACTGAACATAACAGCGACAATGGCAGGATAAATGAACTTACTTCATTCTGGCCTATTTGCTAATAACTAATCACGTATTTGTCGTGTTAAATCAAAGAAACATGCCATTTTCGTCAATAAATGACTGAACAATATTGTGTTTAGAAATATATTTAAAAATTTTTTTTTATTAAACGAATTTACACATTTTTCTAAAAAATGATTTGAAGCGAGACTTCGCTTATAAAACATGTTTTCAAACATAAGAAATAGTTCAAACAAAACATTTTTCTTTATTTTTAATAACATAGTAAAGAAAAATTTTTAAACAATGAATGAAGTAAGTGTAGTGATAATTAACTGTCTTAGCAAATTAAGTAAAGTATTGTTAATATTAATATTCAAAACTGAATTTTCTAATTGACTAATCAATTCACAATCAAAACAACAATACCTGAAGACTTGGAAATTTGAGGTTATATTCATTTTGTAATACAGGCGCACTACGAAAGAAAGAATATCTTCCAAAAAGGGTGTTCCCTCTTTGAGTTTGCCTTTCTCAAAAGATTTATCTATTTTCATAACAGTTGTTGAATAAAAGCAAAATTATAAATAACTGTCATAGTATTTTATCTATAGAAGTTTAAATGGTGCAAAGTAAACACATTTCATGGGTCTGGATCACGTACTGCTGGGCAAGGATTTAATCTAGTTAAACTCTATATTAATATATTTGAAAGTGTGTTTTTCTATTTCATTTTCCTGCAATTAGTTTCGTTATTGATATTATGATAATATCATATCATATTTTGTTTATTAACCAGACCTACATTCAATGCACGCGTGTTGATTCATGTCACAGACTATTTAGTCTACATCTTGTATGCATATCCAAATGTATTCCCTTTAGTCAGTAACTGATGTAACAGCCAATATTCTGTCGCCTACACTGTATCTAGTAATTGACAATCTGTTTGCACTTGAAGATGTTCTATTACTGGTTGGAATATACAGAGCGAAGTAAGAAATAAGACAAAAATACAAACATTACTTCCTTAACTAAATTAAATAATAAAAACCAAAACTTTATGTTCTAATTATAGCGTTATTAATTTAATAGATTTTTTCCAAAATTTTATCACTAGATTCAAACTTAAATTTAGTTTAACCTTTTACACATAAAAAAGTGTTAGTAAAACGCCTTTTTTGTATACAAAAAAACTTGAGTTTAAAATTTCTCATAAGTTAAAACACTATTTTTACACGAATTTCCATTAGAAAATGAGCAATTGGAACAGAGAAAAGATCAAGAACCAAATCCATAAAATTAGCGGTAAATTATTTTTTGAAGTAATTTTAAATAGTAATATATATAGTGTTCAAAAAATTGCCGAAAAATTCAACAAATAAGTCATTTGAAAATTATTTGTTTATTAATTAAATAAACAAATTGAAATAAATATTCTAATTATTTTGTAAGGTAATTAAAAAAATAAGTGTACTTTTAAAAATGAAAAAAATCCTATTTTTTAATTAAGGGCTAAGTCCTAAAACTCTTAGTTTTCGTCTGTCTCTGTCTCTCTGTCTCTCTCTCTCTCTCTCTCTCTCTCTCTTAAAATCTCTAAAATATCTATATTTTTAATGTGTGTGTGTGTATATATAATATATATATAATACTCTTAGAATTTTTCACTATATAAATGGAATTTAATTAATATGTTTACGTTTGCCAGACAATATTAAAAAAACCAATTTGAAAAAATATTTCATCGTTTTATAAATGACGGCCACATTGTTTAAATTAAAATAATAAAATCGATAAGGTTTTTCGATATATTTTAAAAAACAAGATTGTTTTGTTACTTATATAACAATGTTTGTTTTAAAGTAATAAGATGTAAAACAACGGAAAATGACGATATGCTTTATTGTAATACTAAACAATTAGTGCAGTCTCACTACAAAGAAATATTTTTAAAACAGCTGTTTATGTTTTGTATTAGAAAACAAAACAATGTAAGCACTTTTAATCTATGGTTTCATGGTTCCTTGCTTTATTTTTCGTGAAATGATACTGTGTTAATTTACTTGGATTTTTTTGGTTTCATCATGGAAGTTTGCAACTTTGGGACTTAACAAACTTGGAAATCGATGACAAGCACTAATGCATGGGCTTGTACAATGGAAGCTAGGCGACTGGATCACGAACATTTTCCAAATCGTGTTACCTACTTATGCATCAACGGCTCATGAAGACAGGAAGCTTATAACCTCAGAAGTTTGGTAAATCCGGACAACCACGTTTGATAAGAACACTTGTATTCGAGGAGGCCGTATTAGATGAAACATTTATTCATCCTGAAAACGTATTCGGGAGCTTGTCTGAATGTTTAACGTTAAGTAATGAAAGGAATTAGAATGCATTATACTAACAACTTCACTTTCAGCAAGTTCAAGTTATGTTACCGAATGTCTGTTCTCTTCGTGTTCTTATGTGTCAATGGTTTATTTCAAAATGTGGTATTTTTTCGGTTTTTTGGTTAGAAGTGTTTGTGTGGTTAGAAGGACATTAATAAAACATAGAACAACAAATACAAATTGATTGATACGGGAGGTCCGTACCATGGTGGTAGGATGATGGTAGGAAACCAAGGAGGTTTTTATTTATGAAGCCATTTAAAGACACTTGTATAAGCCACTGCTGTGGATCAGTTAAAGATCTGTGTGCCCGAATTTTAAATGGATTTGAAAGAATTCGTCAGACACTAGGTAAATTCAAACTTGTGAAGCAATCGATGAGAGAGCGTCTGGATAGCTGCATTTTTAATCAGGTTGGTCACTTTGAAAATCTTTTATAAGTAGTTTTTTCTTTCACCTATTTAGATAATTATTACTGAATATGTTACTGCATTTATTTGAAAATATTTTATTCTTTCATGGTTATACTACCATACGCTGCGTTAATTATGTTACTGAACAACACTAACATGTAATAATAAAAACAAACTTATGTTTGAATTAATATTAAATTTAAACAATTACAAATTATATTTAGAAATTCAGCAAGGCTTACTTTATTGGATTAACAATGGTTTGTTATTATTTTGGTACATAATCAGCTGTTTTTAAACTATCACAATATCCCTTTGTAATTAGTCTGCATTAATGTTTTAGTATTAAAATAAAACATATCATCACGCTGAAATTATTCCGTTGTTTTACATTTGATTGTTTTAAAACCAACAATGTTAGATTTTATAAAAAATGTGTTTTTTCGCAATATTTTGTAAACTTTTTTTTTATTTTGTGTTAACTCAATTTAAACAAATTAGGCAGCTGAATTTTTAAAACAGATGAAATATTTTCCATAGTTTTTCCTAATATTATCTTGCCAGCGTAAACATATGTATGAAATTTCATTTATGTATTGTAAGAATTTATTGACTAAAAATTCAAAAAATAAACACAGGTATACATACATTAGTAGGCCTATAGATAGTTATATTAGACAGATAACTAAGTATTTTATGACATTATTTGAAACGTTTTTCTTAATTTGTGTATGTACAATCTTTGAAAAATGTTTAGTTTGCGACAATTTTGATATATATATATATATTTGGAAAGCGAAATTCATTAAACAGGTGGATATTCAAAGTTTAAAAAAGTCATAACTTTTTTCAGATAAATTTTTGAAAATTATATTTCACCATCGTAATCAGTGTTAAAAGCTGCATAAATTAGAATCAGTTTTCACTTTCCTATTTGCAAAGTAATTTGGAAAATTAAAGCGCTAACTTAAACAGATTTTATTGCTATTTATGTCGGTGAAATCAAAGTTTGAAAAAAAGAATAAGATAAAAAATTTACTTTTGTAATTCGCTTTTATCACGTCAGCGAGACAGCTGCGTGCCGTGATTATTATTATTATTACAACTAAACTATAGTTTATCTTGTAACTTACGTTTTACACTGTATAGAATATTTTGTTTCGTACATAGGAGAAGCATTCAATGATGAAGCCCAATGGCCTTAAAATAAAAATAGTTAAGCCTTATACTTTCTCTTTACGCAAGGTTACCAGAAGATAACTACGTTTTACCAGAAGGTAATTAGGCTTCCAGGAACCTGAAATCCTGTTGCAGAAGAGCTAGTCAGTCTAAGGAACAAGTTTTCTGATTCTGCAAAAAGTTGTTTTATTAATATTTCTGTCTATATGTGTGTTTGTGTTTGTGTGTCTACATTACTGTAGACTAACTAAATGCATTAACCGATTTCGATGAAATTTTTGGCATGTAAATCTAATTGTTGCCCAAACGTTTTCTATATTTTGTAATAGAGAATATGTTTGTAATAAGAAATATAAAAAATAAATAATTATATTTTTGATTTTTATCAAAATCTCTGTTAATTATTTGGAGAACATTTTTTAAAAGAAACATATGGATCGCTACTTACCCGTAAAAATAACGGTTTTGAATGATTTCGGAAAAAAACGAGACAATACTGACCTGGGATTTAACAATAATGACGATGTATTAAGGCTAAAACAATTTGATATAATATGAAAAAACAATGTGAGTTATAAATTGGAATCAATATTCAATATTATGCATAGGCTACAAAATAGCTGAATAGTGCAATATAATTTTATGGTTATAGTAAAATAATTAAACCTTGAGTCATTACAGTAACAATTAATTCGTACGCTAACCAATATACGTGAACATGTCAATGTGGTGTTTATCCGTACTGACAGTGTGACCGGAAGTGGTCGGCCATGTTTAAATCATTCATTGAGTTGCTTTAGGGCATATTCATGTTTTCATTTGCATGTTTAATTAATGTTGTAGAAATGATATTTTAGTACTATTCCACATTGCTGTGTGTTTCGTTCTGTTACAAAATTTAAAAGAAAACTAGAGTAGAGGGATTTGATTTTGATAAATAAACAGTAACCTATATATCCCTTGTAGGTTTGTTCCCCAAGTTCAAAACGTGGTATTTACTTGGAACGTGTGTAAAGTGCAAATACAAGTAGTAATTAATTCTCAATTATTTCAGTAACGACCTATTGTCTTTGTCAACATACCTAGAGTAATTAAACAGATCTAAATTAAACAGCCACAGCACGCAGCTGAATCGCTGATGTAATGAAAGTAAATTTCAATAAATAACATAGTTTACGAACATTACATTACGGAACATTTTTGAACTTTAGAATCATAATTCAAAATGAACAATGATGTCAAATATCTTACAATATTTTGATCTAAAATATAATTTCACCGTTTGTAATCCGTCTTAATGTGTGATTAAAACTCGTATTTTTAAGTACCAATAATTTTTTGGATGGTTTAACGCTGACGGGTGAAGGGAAAACATTTTTTTGGGAAAAGAGTAAGATAATTTTGAAGCGTAAGCTTCTTATACTGCGTTATGCACTTTGTATTTGTCACCATGGAGTGATTCAGTTTCATCGAGTAGGCTTTAGATGCGTAAGTAACGCGAGTAGGGGAAGTATTACACAGACCCCCTCCAGTTCTCAGCTCTTCTCGTTTCTTTCTTCTGCCGGTCCCGACTGAATTGGTTGAGCGCGTATGTATGGTTTGTGCCTTTATATGTACATACAACGTGCATGTTTCTCTCTATCTCTTTCTTTTCTCTCTCTTTCTCTCTCTCTCTTTCTCTCCACTTTTCTTCTTCTCATGTTCTCGTCGCGCGCGTATGTAATGATGTTGTGTACCTTGTGTATATTGCCAGCAGCAACAGTTCAATGGCATATGGTTTATATTCAGTAATAACACGTGCGTTTGATTTTATTATTTGCAAACAATATTTCGTAATATGAAAATCAGTATTTTTTATTAATATTATTTAGTGCAAAAATCATGTCAAATAATAATACATCATCAAGTGATGAATCTCAAGACGAAAATATTTATGGATGTAAGCAAAAAGATGATAATAATACCAAACTCTTTTCCGATGCAGGGCAGTAATGAAAGTTATTTATAATTTTTTTTTAAAAGGTTTTAACAATTATTTAATTAACAGTCATTGGTAGTAGGCCTATATCAGTCTATTATCATAAATATGTTTTTGTAAGTATATATGCATCAAACTGCTGATCTCTCTCTCGGCGAAAATCGGTAACGTCTACTCTCTCTCTCTCTCTAGGCCTAGCACGGTGATGTGTCTTTTATATATTTTTCTCTCATAGTTGTTCTCTAACCTAACTGTGCATGGAAAAAACTTTATATTTTTTTAAAGAGTACTCCATAACTTAACTAACACGGTGATAATTAAAGAGTACTACATATCCTGACACGGTTGTTTTTTGTTTTTTTTTTTTTTTTGGTGTTTAATGTATATATATGCATATATATATATATATATATATATATATATATATATATATATATATATATATATATATATATATATATACACTGTATCATAATATTATATCCATAAAGAGCTCTTATGGCACTTAGGTTATTCGAGTCTACGGAAGCTCTGAACACACCGCGCTCTTCATGCTTCTCTCTGTATCATGCTTTGTACATACGAGCAATACATGTTGCAAAATTTCCGCTAAGCTTTTTATCATAATATGTATTTTGTTTTATCAGTTTTGTTTATAAAATTAAAAAAAAAAATAAAAATTCTCTAATTTATTCAAAAAACTTTTCTATATTCTCGAGACGTTATACATATTAAGAAGCTAACACTTCTGCCGTCAGTCCCAATGACTGTACCTTTCTTTTTTAAAAAGTATTTGAACAACTTATTTTGAAACAGTAGAACGGTTTTTCAATTATCTCAGCATAAAAAATTGTTTGTGACAATATTGGAACCAAAGCGAACTAAACAGGGAAATCTTCAACGTTAACATTCTGTTTAAACACACGCACGCACTCACACAAATACATACACACACACAATTGTGATACCTTCAAACGTGTTGTGTGTATGTCAGAAATGTTATAATCACTTAGTCATGCATTCCTCAAATTTTGGTATTATAAAATACGCAATAATAATTGAAGTTTTTATTTGAGAAATGAGAAACATTTGAACGATAGAAATTTAGATAGCTCTTACAGTTCCGGTTCTGGGCTTTACCATGATGATTCCAGTAGCTCATTTTGCTAATAATTAAATAATAACATTTACGTTTTTTGATATTCTAGTTATATTCGGAATTTAAATCATTAATTTTGACACATTTTTTATAACATTTGGTTTTTTTAATGAATAATTTTTTAGTAGTAATCATGCATTTATTTATTTTATTCTTTAATTTTTTCATATTAATACAGGTTTTGAAATCTGTTTATGAAAAAAAAACAAATGACATTATCTTATTGTTAAGATGCTGGACAAACTTCGTCCATAGGAAAACAATTAGTATTCGTCATCGGGACAAAATTCAGTTTCTGCTTCAAAACTTCTTCAGCATACGCCTTGGCTTTGTCCAGGCATTTCTGACAAACATTTGCACCGAAGTCTGCGTGTACTCTCACTATCAACGGATTTTTCGCCTCTGAAACAATGATAAATATTTTTATTTACATTTTACAGACATATTTTCAGTTCCACTTATTTCGTGGAACTGTTAAAACAACGGCAATAAAAAGTAATTTAAAATATTTTTTACCTAAACATCTATATAACTGTAATTTTATCAAATTTCAAATAAAATGCATAGTTTTTGTAAGAAAAAGAAGATTAATAAATCGTTTTTTATCAAACACGCAGTGTAGTGACAAACTCTTGTTTTAAATGCCAGAGGATCCGGTTTCAGTTCGCAATGGCGATCAAAAAGTAAGAATGTGTGAAAATCTGTAATTTTACACAAATTTTACTATAGGCCTAGCGAGCACTAGAAAGAAGGTGATAAAAAATGTAGGCAGTCGCGGTCCTGGCCGACTCTTAAAAAATTATGATTTAATTTTTTAATAAAAATTTAGATACATGCAGGAAGGGGATTAATAGCCTAAGTATAATAATAAATATAATTTAGAATTCGAAAATGTTTATGTCATATTCATAACTATTTATAATCCCGACGGGAATTCCCGTCGATACAGGCCCTGTTACGTCTGTAGTATTTCTGTAAGAAGAGTTCAGCAACGACGTGTGGTATCAGTTACTCTTCCTTTTGACAAGTCTGGTGCAGATCGCCAGACAATAAAATCGTTTCATTGTTCAGCGGCATGAAATGTTCACCGAACGATCTGAGACTAGAGACCTGTGATTAGCCAAACCGATAGTAAAATACATAAAACCTCCAGAATTATAGATTAAAATTACTCCAGAAGGCACAAAGTTGATCTTGCAGCAGTTAACCAGAAGAATTGGTTTGGACAAGACACCGCAGTCGATAATGTTGAAGAGAACTTCAGCTGGAGTAATCAACAACAGAACCAAATGTGACAAGACGCCAAGAATTGGACAAGAGGACGATCCTTGTTTAAGCGAAGAGAGACAATAGCAAAACTAATTCAGATATTCTTGTTGTTCTGAATTTACATTAAATAAATATAACTTACAGAAATGTTAGGCTGAATATTTTTACAGATATGCATGAGCTCCAAGGAGTGTATCTGGGACGAAGGTATAGTTAGAAGAAATTTTTAAAAAACAACTTCGACTGCAAAATCAGGCGAACTGCGTTACATATTATGATTAAATTAAATGTATTAAAAAGTTTAGTATCTCTAGTACAAGCCCTGCCCAGACATCAAAATTATTAGAGCATTAACGGTTGGATATGTTATACAAGATTGATGGTTTAAATTTGTTTATGGTGTAGATATGTGTGTCTCTCTTTGTATCAGTTGTGTATAATTTCAGTTTTAGCAACAAGTATTACGTTGGATCGATACAAATCAAACATGAACACTGACTTTATTTTTTTTTACTTCGTTCGAGCAATCACCCGTGCCATTTGTTTACGTTCGTACCATCAGAATGTTTGTTTTTCATAAAAAATAATTCACACTTGTATAATGAATGCACTTACTTCCAACTGTATCGGAACAACGAACCACAACGTTCAAATTGCTGCACTCAGAGCCGTACGATTTCAAAAATATAACTTTGTAGGTTTTGCCTGAAAATAAAAAAAACCTTTATACAAACTTACTGATAAATTAATTGTTGAAATACAATATATTATTCTGAATAATAATTCTAAGAAAGAATTAATTATAGTGTAGAAATAATGTATGCATGTAATTTTACTGACGAAGTTATTACACAGGAAATGCCTACTAATAATAAATAATTATTTTCATAAATTGAGTTTTGCTGTATTTTCTAATGAAAGTTTTAATTAAGAAAATATTATGCTTTTACATTAGTTCAAGGAGTAAAGTTACTTTTAAAATAATTTCTTTTCTGATTTAAAGTGAAGATATTTTATTACATTTCGGATTCGAACAGCAGCAATATAAAGTTTCTTTTATATTCTTCTTCTTTTCTGCTAGGATTATTGTCACTATGTTCAGTATAATGATCTGCCTTCCATAGCTTCGTCTATTATACTTTCGTTGACGCGTTTCGGAAAACCTCCATCTTCAAAAACTATATCTATACTCTTTTTTTTCTTCGGTTTTCTTATGCAATCTTCCTTATTTATCAACACTATCGCATTCCCCTTATTCTCTTTTGTAATGATAACATCATTATCCCCTAACATTCTTACTAAGTCTTGTGCTGCCCTTTATTCTTTTTTATCTTTTTTGTTTTTTAATCTTTGTTTTATCGTTTTATTCAAGATTTCTGTTGCCAAATGTCTTGCGTGATCCTGTTCTTCGTTAGGTATTAACGGAATTGTGTTCTCTACGTCCACTATATTTTGCTCTACATTTTTCTTGATATTGCTATTCTTTATGATATGTTTTAACCCTTTTGATAATAAAATTTCCTCTTCTTCCTTTAGATCCACCTTTGCTAAATTACCCATTCTTTAGTATAGATATAGTTTTTGAAGATGGAGGTTTTCCGAAACGCGTCAACGAAAGTAGGATTGACAAAGCTAGGGAAGGCAGATCATTATACTGAACATAGTGAATATAAAATTGTCTGAATAGCCTGATATTCTCGATGTTAAAGATTCAAATTATATGAGAGAACTAAAAAAACGTTTGTGTTTAAAATTAAACAAAGATAAATTTGTTTGCCAATTTACAAAATTAAGTTTTTTTGTTAATTACTTAGTTTTAAAGCGATTAAATATGGATAACGACAGTCAAAAGCTTTATTAAAAGGTCTTATGACCTTGTCTGTTAAGATCAAGGTAGGGGCCTAATATTACACTTACCGTCGGGTCCTGTTTCTGTAATAATCCCTTTACCCTCTTCGAAATGAGATTTGAACTGATACACCGTTAGCGTCTCGGAATTCTTGCTGGATGACAGAACCAAGAAAATAAATAAATAAGAAAATCCATCTTTGTATTCGGATACCTTAAGGATGTCTAAACTTTTCCTTTTCTTTGCATAACATTCAATCGTATGTTTTGTAGATGACGTGTAATTTTTGTCTGTTTCAAAACACACACACACACACACACACACACACACACACACACACACACACACACACACACACAACGGAACACTCCAATAAAAATTAACTGCAGGATGCAGTTACTTTAAGAAAAAAGTATAGGTTTTACACTCCATTGTAAGTAGGCTAAAACACTAAAAATGTGCGAAAAGTCACATAGGCAAAACTTAAAGTATCAACTGTTGCAAACGTAACGGTAAAGAAGTTTAATTTTAAGGCGATTTTTCAACCTTATTGGCTTCACTGCCCATACTTTTAGTTATTGGTTAAGCAAATTTAGGTATTGCGGAAGGGAGCTGATATAAGAAATAAGAACAAGAGCCGCAAAAGAAGAAGTCCTTAGAGTTTTTTTTAACAAATAACCTTCGTCGATTCACGACCAAACTTTCTTTATTTTATAATAAGTCACAGGTCAGTATAAAGCTGTATAACATAGCAAGTTTTTTCATTATTAAAGTATTAAGTTGAGTCTACCCAATACTTGTTTACAGTAAAGTCTTTGTTTGTTATCGTCGTTTTTATGTTCATTAATCAAACAAAACTAAATGTTTCTTTATAAGTTTTAAAGCCTTTGTTTGTAAGGTACACAAACGTTCGTCGCATTCAGTGGTCCTGCGGTACAAAAAATGCTAAGATGAATTTCTATAAATTTTTATTAGGTCAATTATTTGATTAAGTAAAAATATATAATGAATGGAGTGGTAGTCGTTGTAAAGTGTAACAATTTGTCTTCGAAGCCGACCCATCCCAACAATACATGACTCAGGGGAATCTGGAACTGCTGACATCTGGACCAACGTCTCTACCATTCATCTATCTTCGCATCATTAAAGACTCTCGGTAATAATCTCCGTAATTAACACTGTAACCTTTTTTCGTAATACGTTGTATAGAACAATATCAATAACCTTTTAAAGTTTTTATTTGAATTATCAAAGAACCACACCGAGGCAAATTATACATTACATTTTGCTTTGTAATAACAATTAACTTACTTTGTGAATTAATGCATAATTTCAAGACCTGTTTGTAGGATATTGAATACTTTATTAAAAAAACCTTAAAATATATCATATCCACAAGTTGCTAGTAAACATTAACATTTTCTACAATAATTAATTAACTTTTTATTATACAATTTATTGCTCAAAAAGGTCTGTATTATAAAAAGTGATGCCCAATTTTGGTGAGAGAAAATTATAAAAATTGACACACACACACACACACACACACACACACATATATATATATATATATATATATATATATATATATATATATGTGTATGTGTGTGTGTGTGTGTGTGTGTGTGTGTGTGTGTGTGTGTGTGTGTGTGTGTGTGTGTGTGTGTGTGTGTGTGTGTGTGTGTGTGTGTGTGTTTTTGAAACGGACATAAATGACCAGTTTCAACTACGAAACATATGATTAAATGTTATGCAAAAAAAAAAATTGAAAGGTTACACACATGTGCTTTCTGATAGTTAAAACAAATAAAGTGTCGCCAAATTAGATAAAATATCAATGGTCAAAATGTAAATTAAATTTTTGAATATGTATCACTTGACGAATATAAATTTAAAATATTATTTTCTTAAAACTTGTAAAATTATAAGTATTATATATACGAGTATAATGACCCGTATGGTTATAATATATATATATATATATATATATATATATATATATATATATATATATATATATATATATATATATATATATATAAGTATCAGGTTAAACTAAATAAGAAATGTAGTACGAAATATCAAAAAGACCGATAATGTAATAAAACTTAATAAGTTATTGTAAGTATTACAATTTAAATGTAATAAAAACACTTACTCAGTGATAAAAAATGTGCCTCTTCTGAAGACGATGCAGCGATCAGTGGTTGCATCGGTTTTGGAAGTAGTAACAAGGACCTGCCTCAAAACACCTGGCCCCTTTGCAGAAGTTAATTTTATTAAGATTAAAATATCTCACACTGTCTTACCATTATATTGATGTGCAAATAAAGAATTAACAGTTATTATATAATATATTGCTTTTTAATACTGTACATTTAATTTAATAAATCTATATCACCTTGTCTCAAAAATATTTTAAACGGTCATAGACTTCGCTTTTTAAATAATTGTTCGTTTGTACCTTTCTTTAAAAGTGTAAAAGCAACCCTAAAATTGGTTTTTGTTATCTGTTTTCCAACCATCTAAAAACGATTTGAAAGGAATACAAATCCTATAAAATCATGCTCATTTTTCAAAACTACTTCATTAGGATTAACAAGCTAAATGTGTGAACATATATAAATAGTAGAATTGCGTCAATGAATAATAATCCAGTTAGTTTATCCATTAAGTTTTCAATAAAATGTATTTGTTGTTATCGAAAAGGTAGTAATAAGCTTTTAATACTGCCAGTGTTAACGATTTAATCACGATATATATATATATATATATATATATATATATATATATATATATATATATATATATATATATATATATATATATATATATATATAATGAGATTTGTTTACAGTAAGTTTGACATTTTGAAAAACATGTGATGACCTAGATTGTTTGGTTTTTCTATACCTCAAAAATTGATTTTTTTAAAAATAAAGTGTTTGTCATACTACATAAAATTAATTATACTGAATTTATTTTATATCGTAAACAATTATTTAGCTGTTCTTACATGTAGACTATATAAAACATATTGTAGTAGTATATATAGCAGTAACCGTATATGTAGTCTATTATATATTGTACGATACTTTAATGTTTATTATTATGTTGGAAATATAACAAATTTATTCTTTTAGTTTTGCAGATGTTTTAGTAAATTATAAAGTTTAACAATCAATCATAAATTCTCCAGCAATATATAATTGGGGTTAATATTCAATGCTTATGTAAAGGTAATGTTGATAGTATAATTTACATGTTTAACAAAAATCTTTGTATTTTGCTAGTTTTCACTAGTGTAAACACGTTTGTTATAATTGTTTTCTATAATGTCACTTATAAAATACTGCTTAACAGTTTAAAAATTAAAGATCAGGTAAGGTTCAACTTACAGTTCCCGGATTAAAGGAAGGGTCTCCTGCTACTTTGGGGCATAAGGAGACTTCTTGGTATTTGTAGCCTGTCACGCTGTAGAGGTTAGAGATAACCACAGATAGGCACACAAGTGATAAACAGCTGGCCATTCTGGAAGTAATGTAACAAATGGCTAATTGAACATGATTACATATTGCCAATAAAATGATTTATTTCACTGAGAAATGTGGAAAACGTTTAGCATATATTATACGATACTTTGATATTTACTATTATATTGGAAACGTAATAATTTCACTTGTAGTTTTTTTTAAATGGTCTTGTATATTACAAAGTTTAACAATCACTAATAAATTCACTAACTATAATAAATTGGGATTTATATTCAGTGCTTAAATGTATGTGATGTTGAAAAAATAAATTACATTTAATTATTTTTTTAATTAGAAATGTTCTCTACAAGTCGTTCTAAAAACTAGCTTATAATTTACAACTTCTATAATTACGTTTATCGAACTGTTAATGCTCTTACAATTATGGTGGCTGAGCAGCATGAGTTTATAGCTCGATGGCATTTGTTAATGGTTTAAATATTTATAAATGGGGAATTATTTATAAAATACTTTAAAAAATAATAATCATGTGCAAACTATTTGCAAGGCATTTTATCTCTAACGTCTTGTGATATTTGAGCCGGTATGAAGTTTAATGGTTTTTATAATTTAAATAATTATTATTGAACTTATATATATATAGTATATATATATATATATATATATATATATATAGATATTTTATTTAAGGCGAAAAACATTGATATTATACCGTCCTTCAAAATAAAGCATTTAGTACAAGTCGTTAAATGCAAGATACAGTGTTTTTTTTTTTTTTTTTTTTTTTTAAGGCGAAAAGCACATTGAGTCCGACTATTATCACTTGTCCTAAATGCAGACGGTGATGATGTAAAGCGTATGTTAAAGCCCTCGTTTGAGTCGCGGATCCTCGGGATGAAAGCCTAGTACTACAAGAGAGTGTTGAATGATACGAGAGTGCGTTACAACAGAGAGCGTGACGCTAAATACTTATATCTCAAATGTGGCAAGACGCCTAAAAAGTTTGTCATTTCAAAAAGGAGATATAATTTTCGTAAGAAATTAAATAAGCAACCATTTTTCTTCTAAAATATAGGATTATGTATATCCCAATGTATAGAACAATGTAAAATAGTGTAAAGCCAGTAATTGTAATGTGTTGATATAGAGTGAGTGAGTAAATAGTAGTCAGTTTGTAAAGCTAAACCAAATATTCTTGTGTAAATACAAAAGTCAAACATTGTAAAGCGAAGAACCAACTAAGTGCAGCTGTAATCTGAATGTCTGCCAGTGATATCACTTCTAATGTGAGTTTAATTCAAATTAGAATTAATACAATACTAATACAATTGGCCTTAAACTCTTTTACAGTGCTTAGTAATAAGAGGAGTGTATAATTTATACGCCATGGATATATATGTATTGTGTGAATAAATAATCACTATAATTTTTTTAATTATTTTCAATTATAATGTTATAAAAAAACAAATGAAATGCAATTTTGCAAAGGTAATTAAAAATATCGTTTGTTTCAATTACAATTTTTAAATATTTATTAAATTTCTTTAATAATTGTTTAATTCACAGTAATTAGTAAAACATATAGAGGCCGCACTTTAGATGTCACGCGACGTCCAGTTTTAGTCTAGGCTTATCTATGAATGAGGGGCACTGTATATGTAGACATCTTATTTTCTGGGATATTCTGATGGCTAGAAATAAGTCGTCAAAATCTAAAAAGCTCACAAAACAAAACACCTGGGGAACTGACAAACATGGACAGAGGAGTGAAAATACGTACCAAAAAGGAGGGAGAATTTGGGTACTTAAAATCATGGCGTGAAAATGGCATGAAAACCAATCAGTAAAATTTGGAACGGGAGGCGGACACGCACAACCTACAATGGTAAAAGTAAGAGATTTGGTTCGAACATTATAAATCAGATTGGCGTTGGTAGAAGTAGAAATATTTATCGGGAGCACAAAGTCGAAACTCAAGATCAAACCCTTACAAGGCTGCGGTAGCAGGGCTGATGGCAACAGAACTTCAAGTCTGTTGAAAGTAGACTTAGGGAAGAGTAGAGACTGTTTGTAGACTGCAATTCAGAGGAACTATGGAACTTATTGCAGAACACTATGGTTCGAGGGTACATAAGAACAGGATAGGAGTACAGAACACTGAAGACATCTAGAAGAATGATATAAGTGGACTTTTCAGACTCATTGAGACCAGTCTACTCAACGAATACTAAAGAGGTTTAATTGCACAATTGTGCCAAGGGTTATCGAACCCCACAATCACTAAATATCTGTCTTTTGTTAGATATTTAATTACATTAATAATTTGGTCATAGTACTGAAAACTGGACGAATTGTTTTATTTACTTACGTACTAGAACCTAATACACTCTTTCCTATTTATTTTGAAACTTATTACTTACACCAATACACTAAATAAAATAATCTACATATACAATGAACATAGAAAGAACATATAGCATTCATGGTTGTATTTAAAAAACTGGTTCATCTTTCACTATAATTTTTATGAAACACAGTCTCAAAAATGACGTCATATCAAAAACGTGGTATATCATGCTGCCATATTTCAATTTAAAAAAATGAATTTATTTCTAATAAGAATGGATAAAAATGATGAAACAATTTTCAATGATCGTCGTTATTTATTCAATGCCATTTAATGAACACAATTAAAGAAGTTGTTCCCAAAAGGTTTAAAAGAAATAATTTCAACTTTATGAATGACAGTGTCTGTAAGAAAGTTTTTATTTTAGTTTATAGGCGTTGCAATTCGAAAAACGTTCAAAATACACGAAAACACTACATTTTATTTTAATTAATTTTGGAAATTACTGGTTTTTCAAAGTCTCTATTATGGTTTGAAAATTAAAGATAAACATACACATAATGTTTTTGTATAATTATATAAAACTTACATCAGCTGTAGCACCTAGATTTGCATTTTCAGTTTAAATTTCATTACTTATTATACCCATTAACTCACACGCTACATTAAAAGGAATCAAATTAAATTTAAACTACTAAATATACATATGAAATTAGAGAGTATAGCGAAGTTTTACAGAGAGTACCTTTACCTTGTGTTTTGTAACGAAGGTAATAAATAAAATACGACGAGGTAATAAAAATAAATACAACTACAACTTGTAGTGAAATGAATATTTTATAACGTTTTCAACACTGGTTTTGAGTTTTGAACCAATCATCGTCAATTTTCTGAAACCATTACCGGCGACAGACCCAGTTTGGTATTTATTCTTAGTTAGATTTGGCATAAATATTGCAGCTATTACTCTAACTTTAGTGAAGTAGAACTGTTTAGTTAAACAACCTTCAAATAGATAAAAATGTTGCCAATAGGCCTACAATATTGCCGGTTGTAATTGATTTCGTTGATAGTACTTGTGACAAGCACCTAACCTAAACATAAAATTAAGCTAACATTATTAAAATTGCAATAATTGTTAGTCTATCAAAACATCTCTCTGAAATTTTATAAAACAATAATATTGTTGGTTTTTCCAAAGCTTTTATATGCTCCTAACGACTGTTTGTTTTTCACTAACATGACATAGATTTTCTTGAAACTTTTTATGCTCGCTAAATGAAAAACACACGTTAACAATCTTTAATAATTTTTTAACTAATTATGTTTTATTGTAGTTTGTATACAGAAGGCTCTAGAATGGAGGTTCTAGACAACGGATGAAGCCGCTTAGAATAGCCGAGGCACATCATTAACGTAAGTACCCTATGATGAATATACTTTGTGAGCTAACTCTGTGATGAATAGCGGCCACTTCATATTATATCATAGAGTTAGCATTGATGAAAGAAGAAAAAAACATGAATATACTGTTCACTTGTGTCTCAAGAATTACAAGGCCAACAAAATAAAAAAATGCATAGTGACTTCTCTTGTGATGTAACTGCAATAAAACTGGGCTTCCAAAAATCATCTTTTAAGAGGTTTGAAATAGCTCCTTTCTAAAACTTCAATATCTATTTTTTGTACTGTTAGTTTAATTTTCATTGGCGAGTAAGTAAGAAGGTCAGTGACCAACAGGTTGGGAAAACTACCAAATAATAGGCGTAAGTAAGAGAGAGGTGTTATAGTCTGTTCATTTAAATTAGAATCTGAGTTTTTTCAAATAAGTCTATTTATTTCTGAATTTCTAAATTATCATGTTTTGTACCTTTTTGGTTTTTATAGATAATGGTTTTATTATCCCTTCTTTCCCTTCTCCCTTCCAGTTTTAACATCAACACTATTATATAAGTACACTTCATAAGTTTTAGCTTTACTATATCTGAATATGCCTCACACAGAAACATATGTCAGTGAATAAAAGAATTTTGTGAAACTACATAACTTTCCTGGATATCATTAAGTTTCACCAAGTGCCGACTTTGTGTTCAATAAATAATGATATTTTATTACTGACACAAGGATTTAAGCCTTTATTCCACCAACATTGTAAAAACATTTCAATGACACTTATTCTCACAGCTAAACACATTTGAATGAAACTTTTTTCGTTATTATTTGTAACTCTGACTATGTTTTAAACGATGTTGTACGCCCATTCAGAAAACAATTGCTGGCATTCAGGATGTACAATTTATTTTTCTGTTACGTAAAGAGGTCTACTTTGTCCGCTTTGCACTGGTTTCACGCATTCATATGCAACTGTCTTTCCTTGTTACATATGGTCGTGGCAAGACTTTAAGCAAGTACAGATTGTCACACCTATTTGAAAAAAATTATTGGAGCTCAAAATGTCTGATATATTTATCTGTTACCATGTTGTCAGATTTTCACTGACACGGTTTGATAGATTTCAATGAAACCTTTATTAGAGAAACCACATATTCATGAAATACAATTAATTGTTAACAAGTTCTAATTTCTACACTGTTAATTAAAGATGATATATTTATGTTATTATTTTAATTTATTCGTACATTTGCCATAATTTGTTTATATAAAGCAGGTTTGTTAACAGGTTTTAGGTTACCTTAGACTGGCATACACCAATGCAAAACAAAATATCGTCACTCGAAATGCTTAATTTATTTTAAGAGGCGATATTTTCCCGACCTCTAAAAGCCCAACGGGGTGTCTGCATGGTTATAGTTTAGTTTTTTCATTTCATACATTGCAACATGCAATAGTGACGTTAAATAAATTTATGCCTAACACAATGTCGTTGCTGTCAACTACGAAACGACTCGACAGATTTCAATGGAAAATAAAAATGTTTTTTTACATATGTAAATGTAAGGCTTCTGCGAAATTTCTTTCGCGTGTTTGAAACGAATGGCGGGCACTGAAAATACTTGATTTGTGAAAAAAGGTGTTTCCAGTAGCCAAACAGCTGACCACCTGACAAAGATACTGTATTACGTTTTCAGTAAAATGTTATGCAATATTTTAAAAAATTGTAATTTATCTACTCAAAAAATACGTTATCTTTCAAAATGGAACCTTTAAATTAATCATCATAGAGTATTAATTTTTAAATATTACTCATTTATCTAAATCTGCATTAAAATTGAATTTTAATTATGCACCTTTAAGATTTGAATGTTTAGTGAAATGCAAAAGTGTACGAAATCTAACCGTTGAACTGATAAATATTTAATACATTTCAACGTGGTTAATTTATACGTGAATTTTGAATTTTTTAGAAGAGTTACAACAAAAGGTGTATTTTTTAAAGAAGATCTTAAATATTATTTTTAATTAATGTAATGATTTGACTGATTAATGAACTCGTCTAAGCTAATCAGTTTTAGGGCCTGTAAAATTTTAATTTTTGTACGCAGTCAATTTGGAACCTATTAGTTTATAATTTTTCAGTCAGAGAGAGACATAGGTTAAAGTTATTATTAGAGAAATATGCTTTAAATATACGCGTAAATAATCATTTACAAGTCATGCACTATATTTACTAACAAAAAATTACCTAATACATTTTAAGCAAATGTAAACCTTAATAATTGATTGTTTAATCGATAAATAATATTTTGTTTATTAGGTTGACAAATGGAGAAATATATGTAATAAGACAATTGACTATTTTGGCAATTACGTTTAGTACTTACATTATGCTTGTCACAGTGGAAGAAAGACACAAAAATGAATAACATATTTTTCGTATTTATGCTGTTCATTCCCTCTGTTATTTGTTCACCAATAGTAAATATACACGTATACATTCTATTGTGTTCTAGCATGACTTGATGTTGACGTTTTTACATTTTGTACAAAACACATTATTTGTTCAAATGGCAAGTACGTTAGTCTGGCACGACCAAGGTCGAGTGCATGTTCAAAGTTAAAATAATTAAATTATTGTACATAACAAAATGCTTTCACTAGAATTAAAAATACTCTCTTAAATAAATGTTTAATTAATGAGTGTTCTGGGACTTACTACAATTCATCAACAATTTTTTGTAATCCAAGGTTGCAATAAGTAGGTAAATTGGTATTTAGCTATAAGAAAACTAAAAATATGTTGAGCCTATATGCATTAATATGTTTTGTGATTTTTAAAATTACTACCAATAATTCGATGCCCTTTCAATATCGCGACTATTCCTTAACTTACAACAATCGTAGTGCAACGCCTTGTTTTAAAATTAAGAAATTGTATCTAGTCGCGATTTACTTCGGAACTAAAAGTTTCATTTTTTTATTACAATTTACTAATTTTCCAAATTTTAGCAGAAATATGCGTCAGTATTCAGTAATAGATAGATTTTCTTCAATTATTTCCGAGTTTCCGGAGAAGTAGCAACACCATGTGTTTAGGTGCATAAATAATTTATTTGGAGCTCATAAATAATTTATGGTTGTGAGAAAGTTTTGAAATATTTTTCAACTTAATATTCACACTCAATACGATACTGAATTGACTCAGATCAATTTTTTCTACGTCATCAGGGAACCTATATATAGAAAACGAGATTTTTTAAAATTTATAATTAAATTCTAATGCAAGATAAACAAAAATCTTAGTTCACTATAGACAAAATAAGAATTGTTTGAGGTCTTCGTGAATTAAGAGTCCTGAAAAATTGAATTTTTAAGGAGAGCTAAGCCGCACTGAGAAAGTGAAAAGAACATTTTAAAAAAAATTTAATATTTGAGAGGGCAAAAATAGCACGAACCATTTAATTTTTAGAGGTTTAAATAAAAGAGAAAGTTGTATCCTTCTGAATAGTCGGTTTTGTACAGAACTGTTACAATGTCATGTATAGCCTACGTTAAAAGAGCTCACCTGGTAGTGTTTACAAATAGTGCGATAATTGCTCACAATCCTGACTATAGAAACTTTAGAAGATATTATTATCAAACATAGTCTGATGAGGCATACAGCACTATAGAAACTTTGACAAGATACTATCATCAAACAGTCTGATGAGGCATGCAGATACAGATTACAATAGAGAAGTTAAAATGAAAAAAAAATGGTTTTAATATTTGCTGTGTCTTATAGTTCTTTGAATTAAGCTATACTTTTAAAGTATTTGACCTTTTTTAATGGACTGCCTGTTGAAATATGTATTAATGCCTGGTTTAATGATAAAAGTAAAACTGTAGTACTAATTTTGCCAAGGTTTGAAAAAGGTAATATATTTTACTGAAACAATTGTTATTATCTGAAACAGCTATAAACGCAGTGCATATTTATTAATCATAATCAAAATTAAGCAGTGATTAATTTAATACAAATAGGTTATCTCTATTCAACAGCATATTTATAAATCAATATTTATTAATTAATAAATTATCCAATTCTTTGTGGGGGGGCGAGGATAGAATTATTATGCATGTATCAATGGGTACTTGCTAATTATTAAATTATTTACTGTATGCATTATAAGCTAATATATATTTATTGTTATCCTGCACGATGAATTAAAATAAAAAGTAATCATGGAAATAGTAATTAATGAACACACACAAACACAAACACACACACACACACACACACACACACACACACACACACACACACACACACACACTTATCTCTCATAAGGGCAATCCTTATAGTGCGTTTATATTCAATGCTGAAGTTATGGAATGAAAAACTTCTGTTGTGTATAGAGTGCCAGTCAGTTTACTTTGTTTAGAGTCATTGGTTTAATTAACTATTTACGATAGTCTCACATATGATAAAAAAATATTACTGTAATAAGCTTATGGTACTTTCTGTATATTTACCGTATGCTTAAATCGCAGTATGTAGTTGTAAGATAATGATTAACGTGATTGAAGCAGATTTAAAAAATAAAGACAAAACTGCCTATATATATATATATATATATATATATGTTGTGTGTGTGTGTGTGTGTGTGTGTGTGTGTGTGTGTGTTATAAGAACTGTGCCAACACTCTACTCTATTGGAAAGTAAGGCAAGTATCTGTGTGTGACATGGATCTGTGAGTGGACACAGATCATCCAGCACAGAAAACTTGATCATTTGTTTTAGTTGTTTGATTTTTGATTTAATGTTTACCTATCAAAATAAGGAACGTAGGTAGTTATTAATGTAGTAATAAATAATGATTATGTATTTAAAAAAATCACATTAATTACAATATTTTTTAAAAAATGTTTTAAATATGAGTTCTCGTTCAGAAAAACAGAGCAGAGGAAACTGTTCTGCCTTCAATCTATTTAGCAAGTTAAAACACGTCGTCACTTTTACGGACTACCTCGAGCTAAATTTGTACATTTATGATTCTAAAACGTTTTCTTTTCTCTGAAATGTATGCAAATGTAATGTGTAATGGTCGCCTGCGGTTTATTCCGAGAATTTAAAAAGCTGAAGGTGTTTTTAATTCACACTTTTAACAAAACAATAAATTGTGTAAAGGACGTTCGTTAGTAGAAATGCAAATAAAATACTGTTACCTTTATTTACCGAAAGTGTTAAAAGATTTTTAATAATAATTGTCTGAAATTAATTTAAATTATCTTCGAAAGTAGGATTTGATGTAATAACTAATTAACAAATTGATGTAATAACGAACATTGTTTCAGTAAGCTTGGTAAACTTGCAAACATTACGGTAATAAATAAATTCTTTAAATGTAACTCGTTTCCATTGTGTTGTTGAGTATCAACAAGGCAAACGTATGAAATGTGCACCGTTCATGATCTTCAGGGCACGTTTGAAAGGAATCATTAAAATATTTGTATGTAAATAAATTGTATATAATTTTTATTGCATTAAGCATTTGACATTTTATTGTGATCCAAAATGAGATTCAAATTTCACAAAAAAAAGATTTTCTTAATAGCTTAAACAAGTCATTAAACTGTATATTCCGTTGAACTGTGTTCACAATAGCGTGTCCATTCAAACGGTTAAAACAGTCATAACATTTTCGTATATCTCGTACATTTTAAAGTATGATATTCCATGTTAGTAGTAAGGGAAAAACCTGAATAATTTAAATTTTAAGATTCGAGAATAAGTAATTTAGCAGACAGATTTTGTGTTCTAATTCCATTTTTGTATCCCGCAAACAGTGGTTTATTTGATTATGATCACTGACGTCAGCGATCCAGCTGAGTGTTGCCACATTTTATTTATTTTGTCGTTGACAACTACAGACAAAACAATCAACACGTAGTTTACCCAGTGTAAATTTTATATGTGTTCCAAACGTGTTCTACGTTTTTCTAAAGTTTGCTTACTGTTGATCGATGTTGTTATTTCTGTAATTACTTAATCTGAACAAAAACTAACACGTAGTAAAAAACTTGCAGTTAAAAAAATGATGATAAATATATATTTTTAAATTTTTGTAACGTATACAAAAATCAGCTGTTTAGTAAATTAAGTTATAAAATATCAGATTAGTAAACGTTTTGGTAGTTTATTTCAATGTCTTACTTGTAAAATAGTATATTTTAAAAAAATTATACAAAATGGAAATACTGTAAATAGAACGAATAAAATGAGAGATCACTGATAAAAATTGGTTCAATAGTTTAGGTTGCAATAGCGTCAGTGTTGCCAATTTTAATAATTTGTTTTTATTTTTTCACGGTTTTGTAATTTAATTTGCTGCTACAAGCACATATACTACTATAACTATAACGAATAAAACGTGTCATCGTTGATCAAAATTGGTTAATTAGGCTGTAGGAACATTTAAAAATGTTTCGATTTTACCAATTTTTACAAATATATAATTCTTTATTTGTGGATTTTGTATGCATAAGGCACATCCTGGAACCAGAAAGCATAAAACGAGTCATTTTTGATTAACATCGGTTCAGTAGTTTATCGGTTAAGCCAATGTTGAAGAAAGAAAAAATTGTTAAAGGGATCATTTTCAAATCATTTTTAGATTCACACAATTCTGGAATACCCACTTGAGTTATTAGTACTACCAACTCTATAGAAATAATCCCTTTTAAATTACGGATACCTGAACTTTATTCGTTCATGTATATATATATATATATATATACACTATAGCAGCTTGGATGAAATGGCCGGGCGGAATACTTCCGCGTATCTTGGATACGTAGTTACACAATCCAAAAACTTTTAAAAAAATTAAAGTAGATTTATTATATTTAGTTTAATTGCTTCCAATATCATTAGAAAACAAATAATGATCTTTAGATACAGCTTAGTATATTGTGTTTACCTTAAAAAAATAATAGTGATACTTAGCTATAGCTCGCTTCCGTGATAGAGGCAAATTTCCAAAAGTGAATTTTTATTTTACCCTCTTTTTGAAACTTTAATTACACCATCATAAACAGTTTTAAAATTTGCTTGTGTATATCTTTCAACTTTGAAATTGTATTGAAAATACAAAAGCGAACCCCGACCGCCGTCAAATTAATTTTCCATTTTCAAAAGATTTTAAAAATCCAAAATGCAAGTTTATTCATATTTTAACGCTGACTGCGATTTTGAAATTAAATTTTCAAAAATGTTTAAGACAAAAAATATGAATTTTAATGATTTGAATTGGCCACCATTTTAAAAATATTAACAACTTAAGCTCGTTAACAAACTTGTCTAAGTTATTTTGTGTCAAGTTTGAATCAAATTTGAATAAATTGCGAAAGTGAGTGTGCTAAAACACACACACACCGCCTATGCGGCCACTCGAAAAGTATTTCAAATGTCAGGAGCGACGCTCATTGAAGAGTCCCGGATCTGGTTCTTACTATATTAGCCGCTCCTATAGCTCATTTCCCAAGTAAAATTCACTGAAATTTACAATAACCAAGTGTTTTAAGAATACAATAACATAAAAAATATTTCTGAAATGTGGGACAAAAGATGGTCGTTCTAAAATACAAATTTTATAAAATAACAGCAAACAAAAATTGATCTTAGTTTTGAATGAATAGTGTGCCATCTTTTACTTAATAATATTTACTGGTTGGGTTTTCTACTCAACCGAAGATTACAGACACGTAGAGAAACATAACAAGAAATTTCAACGTCCGCTTCACTCACTAAAAGTAGGTGTATTTGTGTGATCGTGGGATTCAGTCACGTGTGAAACAATGACGTTCAACACGAGCGTCCGTCCGTCTCTGAAGGCGTTATCGCCTCGCGTAAACATCGCTTCAGTCACGAACTGGTTCAAACATGTCGCACATTCTGTCAGAAGAAAACACGCCTCTAGAGAAAAAGGTCTAAAAGCGTGCTGATTCTCACTTTGGGACTTTTCCTATTCCAAATCAACAACGAATATAATTCCAATTTGCTGAAGTCAAAGTGGAATAAATTGGAAACGTGATTTAATCAGCAACGCTGGATGATTTAACTAATTTGTAATACGCTAAACCCGTGTCTTCCACTCAAGCACAACAATGTGTTCTGTTGGTTATGTTTCACGTACTTAATACTGTTTTCATAATTAAATTTTGTAATTATTTGGTTTTAATAGCAAACCCGCAGGGGTGTGCGGACTAGCTGAACCTATTGAGAGAATTTAGGCGTCCCTCGTCTAAAACACACTTACACTTACGACTTTACCACTTTACACACACAGTTACATTTAGGGAGGCGATAATAGCCTCAATGTACTTTTCGCCTTAAAAAAAAAAAAAAAGGTTTTATTAGCTCTAAATTTAAGAGACTGTAACTTTTTATAGTTATAATCCTGCACATCCCAAACTATAGGTTGAAAGCCACTAGAGGGTCGTGGGAGCAATTTTTAAAAAAATTAGAAAATTGAACATACTGAAAGGAAAATTGGTTCCATATTTCTTTTAATTATTGCAACATAGCAACCGGACCACATATTTAAATAAATAGGACTTACTTGTCCGTCTAGTGTTCTATTTACTCACCTTGTAAAGGCTACCGCGGTTTCGAAACCTTACTGTTTCATCTTCAGGTCGTAATACAAAATGTCAAATCCCTCTGTTAACAAGTCAAAGTTAAACAAAACATTAAAAACACACGTTATAAGCACTAAATACAATTATGCGATTAAAATACACACGATAAAATTTGGTTTGGCCAAACGATACGTGCAACTCGTATGTCGTTACATTACGGTCTGCTAAGTCTTAATCAGTAGTAGCGCGCCCGTCATTATTATCAGTTACCACTTATCCTTAGAGCCAAGCCATGTATTAAATTCGATTTAAATGAGAGTTTGTCATTGAGGATTTTTTGTTCTTATAAATCTCAACACGTTTTTCTAAATAGAGTTAGTAAGGCAATAGGAAAATGCAGCCTTAAAATTATTTCTGTGACAGCAAAAAGGCCACGCTGTGTCGCTTGTGTGTTTCAATTTTTGTCTGGCAAACTGATGAAGAAGAGGTAGAAACAGAATAATTGCTCCTGAAATGTAAGTCTTTGGAGTAAGGACAAAGTAAAATTCTCGGAAAACAGATCAGAAGAATGTGAAATTAACAGCATCAGCAAGACACTGGAGTTTGCGGTACTTTTAGACCTTGAGAGTGACTTATAGCACTAGTAAATCATAATCAGAAGTGGAATAAGTATATGTTGCTAAGGTGCAAAGGGACTAGGACCGTCCGATATGAAAAAGAAGAAGGATAAAGAGGAAGTGGGAAGTTTACCAAGTTTCTGGGCTCGCGCTACTACTGAAACTAAGAAATACATTTAGTTACGATGAATCAGTTTGAAGAATAAAATGAAATAAATACTCTTCGTGTTTCGTGTATAGTAATTACACTTCATTATAAGAAAAGATAAAATGGTGTACATAAGTGAGTTAAAATTTGTTAACTCATACACTCTTTTCTCATTTCTTCTGTACAAGTGTAATTATTAGACACAAACAAAATATAAAGTTTTTGGTTTCAGTTTATTTTTAGTGGCTCTGTTTTTTCAAAACAATTTATATATATATATATATATATATATATATAATATGCTGAATCGCACAAAAAATTCAGGCTGAAGGTGAGTCCCATGAAAAAAACGTTTGGGTTCCGCTGTGTATAATCAACTACCCATATGGTTAACGTCAATTAATAGAGATTACACTACAATTTGTTAAGATTTAAAGGTCTTATATGCGGGTACGAGGTTTGTTTTTTTATAATTTGCTTTGCTTTGTATTTTGTGCTTCTATGCCTTTAAAAGCAAAAAGCTACAAAACCATTAAAAGGATTTTCTTTTAAAATTAAATGTAATAAATTTAATTTTATCTTTACAAATAGTAGATGTAATCTTTATCGTTAATTAACAATAGCCTTGCGGACTCTTAAGATTCATATGACCTACAATATATATATATTCCTAAATCGAAACAACCATTTATTCATCCTGAGTTACGATCTCAGTATGAACCGTCACACGCACCTTTCTCGCTGACGTCATGAAAACTAATTTCAAAACGAATTTTGTTTATTCTCTTTTTTAAATTCGAATAGCATTCTCATAAACGAGATAGAAATTTATAAAATTTTAAAAACTTTCAAATTGCATTGAAAATCCAAAAATGTTATTTGAACGGTGTCAAATTAAATTTATTAATTTCAACGAATTTTAAAAATGCTAATTTATGCAGTTTTTAACGGTTATTTTTTATGATAAAATTACATTAAAAAAATATTTAAAACAAAAGAGTTATGAGTTTTGAAAGATTTGAAAATGCCATCAATAAAACTGTAGTACGAATTTTTCTGATTAACGAACTTGTCTACGCAATTACTAGTATTCCTAAAAATGTATAATGTTGAAAGTATTATTAAAATGCCTTGTGTCTATAGTAAATAAATTTGAATGTTCGAAAATTTTATATTATTATTAAGTTAATGGTTATTTAAACGGAGTCCTGAGATACATGACAACCTCCCAATGTACTTAACCTTACCCGTTCATACGGGGATCTGTGTGGCCATAATTTCCCCAGCTACTCATGTTCCCAAGAGTAAGAATGTAAATATAATGAGCGGAAAATCAGGCACAAAAAACCTGGCCAAATTGGGTAAAACCTACGTGATAAGGGTAAAGAGTAAGGAGGAAAAATTGAAAGGTCATCTATATGTACCTCAATCATGAATTGGGAAGTCACCAATTAGAATTGAAGTTGTTAAGCCCCTTGAATCCTCTCTAAATGCTACAGTTTATGAAGAGACTAGTACTGGAGAAGGCGCTGTAACTGAGCATATCAGGAGTATAGAAAAGGAGGACAATAGACCTAAAAGGTCACAAACAGTAGTAACCCTAGAAAGACATTCATTAATGCATTCATCTCACGAAGTGATCTATCGGCACTCATTCGTCTGGTAAGGTCATGAGGCGGGGTTTTACCACAGTAGCTGCTCCAACGGCTTTTGAAAATTAGTTAATACAAAAAATGTTAATTCTGCTTTTATATTGTTGACATAGTAGAGTTATTTATAGATGTGTTTATTTGTTACAATTAAATACATTTATTATACTATACACAATTAGTTTATAAATAATTTAACAAATAGTTTATAGCTTAATATAACTACATTTAGAGGTATTTAAAGTCAACTTAATAAATCCAATCTATTTTGATCATGTGTAGGAAAAAAATAAGCAATAATTAAACATAAATACTGGAAGATAAAGTCCATTCATTTTTCAAGATACCTTTGGAATCGTAATGACTATTAACTAGTGTAATTATACACTTGTAATTTATTAACACTTACCTATACTTGTTGTTTACTCAGATATATATCTGTACATTTATCTTTTTGTATTAAGGGGATTCAGTGGTCGATGTGGTAAAACACTTTCAGATTGATCATTTATTGAAGTAATTCTTTTATGTTTTATTCGAAAGTATTTTAAGCATAAATGATAATTACATTAATATTACGTAGACAATATTTAATTTAATATGGACTGTAAACAAAAATTGGCTTAAGTTTGGTGAGTTCAGGTCTTAGTGTTTTTTAATATGCTACACTGGGGTAATTAGATATATTTATGCATAATTGAAATTTCGTTATCGTTGAAAAAATTTAGTATCAAAAATGATTTTTCCAATAGCAATGACAATATCGTTACCAAACAAAAATAATGTAATTTTCCCAAATGGCTCACTTTCAAAATCCTTACACGTTATACAGTTTTTATGTTACATTTCGTATAAAAAACAGAAATAATAGTTGAAGTCTGGAAATTTATTATTTTCAAATTTGAAAATTTTATTTCTGTTGATAATCATAATTCATTTTTGAATTTTTAAATTAAACAAATATGATTTTAAAATGTGTATTTACGTAATGTTTTAAAATTTTATTGTTTTTAGAAATTATCTTCCATTTAAATTAACATTCTGATTTTTAAATTGAATACATTTTTTGAGTGATTGTTAATACTACAGAACATAAACATTAGAAAAGTATAAAAAAAGCAAAACATACATTCATTATGAAAATATGTTTAGGGCTCTACTGCAGCTGGGACAAAGAATGTAAGTAAATAATAGGCTCTATTATATACATTCAATATATATATATATATATATATATATATATATATATAGAGAGAGAGAGAGAGTATATATATATATATATATATATATATATATATATATATATATATACATTCAATATATAACAATATATATATTTATTAACAGATCTACAGATCAGTAAAACAATAAAAATACGTCTAACACGGGTTTGGGTGATAGGAAACCCATTTTTTAAAAGAATAGTGGATATCCTAATTGACACGGTTGTTAGGCCTATCATGGTGATGTGTGAAAAAACCTTTAAATTTTTTAAAAGAATACTAAGTATATTAACTGACACGGTTATTAGGCCTAACACGGTGATGTGTAAAAAAACTTTTATATTTTTTTAAAGAATACTACATATCCTAACTTTACTTAGGCAAATGATTGTTGGACCTATCATTGTGATGTGTGAAATAAACCTTTATTTTTTTAAAGATTTTCCAAACCTTAACTGACACGGTTGTCAGGCCTAACATAGTGATGCGTGATAAATCTTTATATTTTTTTAAAGAATACTCCATAAGCTAACTAACATAGTTGTTAGGCCTAACACGGTGATGCATTAAAAGAACCTTTATTTATTTTTTTCAAAAGAGTACTCCATAACCTAACTGACACGGTTGTTGGGCCTAATACGGTTATGCATGAAAAAACTTTATATTTTTTTTAAAGAGTACTCCATAACTTAACTAACACGGTGATGCGTGAAAAAACCTTTATATTTTTTAAAGAGTACTACATATCCTGACACGGTTGTTGGACCTATCACGGTGATGCGTCAAAAAACCTTTATATTTTTTTTAAAATACTAGGCTACATATCCTGACACGGTTGTTAGGCCTAACATAGTGATGCGTGAAAAATCTTTATATTTTTTTACAGAATACTCCATTAGCAAACTAATATGGTTGTTTGGCCTAACACAGTGAAGCATTAAAAAAACCTTTATTTTTTTAAAAAGAGTACTCAAAACCTAATTGACACGGTTGTTGGGTTAAACGGTGATGCAGGAAAAAAACCTTAATTTTTTTTAAAGAGTACTCCATAACTTAACTAACACGGTGATGCGTGAAAAAACCTTTATATTTTTTTAAAGAGTACTACATATCCTGACACGGTTGTTGGACCTATCACGGTGATGTGTCAAATAACCTTTATATTTTTTTTAAATACTAGGCTACATATCCTGACACGGTTGTTAGGCCTAACATAGTGATGCGTGAAAAATCTTTATATTTTTTTACAGAATACTCCATTAGCAAACTAATATGGTTGTTAGGCCTAACACGGTGAAGCATTAAAAACCTTTATTTATTTTTTAAAAAGAGAACTCCAAACCTAATTGACACGGTTGTTGGGTTATGTAAATAGAATGATACTGGAGAAGGCGCTGTAACTGAGCATATCAGGAATATAGAAAAGAAGCACAATAGACCTAAAAGGTCACAAACAGTAATAACCCTAGAAAGACATTCATTAATTCATTCATCTCACAAAGTGATCTATCGGCACTCATTCGTCAGGTAAGGTCATGAGGCGGGGTCTTACCACAGTAGCCGCTCCAACGGCTTTTGAAAATTAGTTAATACAGAAAATGTTAATTCTGCTTTTATATTGTTGACATAGTAGAGTTATTTATAGATGTGTTTATTTGTTACAATTAAATACATTTATTATACTATACACAATTAGTTTATAAATAAATTAACAAATAGTTTATAGCTTAATATAACTACATTTAGAGATATTTAAAGTCAACTTAATAAATCCAATCTATTTTGATCATGTGTAGGAAAAAAATAAGCAATAATTAAATAAACATAAATACTGGAAGATAAAGGCCATTCACTTTTCAAGATACCTTTGGAATCGTAATGACTATTAACTAGTGTAATTATACACTTGTAATTTATTAACACTTACCTCTACTTGTTGTTTACTCAGACATATATCTGTACATTTATCTTTTTGTATTAAGGGGATTCAGTGGTCGATGTGGTAAAACACCGGCCAGTCCGCTGCATCTCTAAACTGCGCACATTAAGTTTCTTTGTTCCAGCCGCAGTTGCTCCCGTTACTTTTCCCTTACCGTTAACACTGATCCTTCAACTGGCATAAAGTATGGATTTTAAGCAAAAAAAGTACGTTGCCTTAACAACACTTAGTTTGGAGGACGGCTTATCTCGAAATTTGGTGGATTTATTGATAAGTTCGTTCACAAGATCAGCTTACTTTATGAACAACATGCCAAACGTTTCTGTGACACACCCTATTCAACTTCTAGTGTGCAGAGGAATTGCCGCAATCAATACCGGAAGTCATGTTACAGATAGTAATGAACACTTTCCTGGGGCTGCTAAAATATACTGAATTGGAATTTAGTTATTAAGAAATAAGTTGTTATTTAACAAAGGTGATTTCTTCTTTCTTTAAAAAAATATCGTATATTATAAATAATAAATATCGATTCTGTAGAATTTAAAATATCAGTATATTTTTTAGAGCACTCAAAAATGTATATGCACAGAATGTGTTTCATGTATTAACAGAACAGGGTTTCGTAATTATGATTCAATTTTAATAAAACTATAAATAAATAGTACGATATGTGTGTGGTTAAGAAAAATTATTAAATTTTTTATTTTGTCTTGTAATAAAAAACAAAATTTCGTGTTCAATGTCAGTTTGTTTGTGCCTCGCTTCATTTGACGTTGTTAAAATGAACTCTTTATGGATGGACTCTTACAAATAAATTCTAAACACTATACTAACAATATTTCAGTTTATTTAATAACTAGGTTGGCGATATGCGGTTAAAACACTTGAGGTGATTTTTGGATGATTTAACAAAATGAAATGATGAATTTAAATTTATGATGTTCTACATTATGCTTGTCTTAAAACACTATATATATTTTCGCTGACTATAAACAAAAGGGTTATATTTTTTTAAAAAATTAATGAAGTTCTCACGATTAATGATAAACGCCACTGATAGAATTTTAAATTTGGTATTACAAACTATCACTCAGCAAGTTTTTAAAGCTTATTATATTCATGTTACGAGATATAGTATTTATTATTTTCTCTAAACTGAATTTAAGTTAAATCATAAATAAAATCACGTTTAGTGCAGTATCAAGATTGTTTGTGAATTTCTTTGTATGACGCTTAATTATTCCTTTCTTTAAAAGTTTGTACAAGAATAATAAAAGTTCATAATGGATTTTTCATTGTTGAGTTTCTTTTTCTCTTTTTTTGTTCTTATTCCTGTATACACTATTGATCCTTCTTTAATTTTCTTTCAGATTGATCATTTATTGAGGTAATTCTTTTATGTTTTATTCGAAAGTATTTTAAGCATAAATGAGGGTTACATTAATATTACGTAGACAGTATTTAATTTAATATGAATTGTAAACAAAAATTGGCTAAAGTTTGCCTTATTTAAGGTGAGTTCAGGTCATAGTGTTTTTTAATATGCTACACTGGGGTAATTAGATATATTTATGCATAATTGAAATTTCGTTATCGTTGAAAAAATTTAGTATCAAAAATGATTTTTCCAATAGCAATGACAATATCGTTACCAAGCAAAAATAATGTAATTTTCCAAATGGCTCTGTTTCAAAATCCTTAAACGTTATACAGTTTTTCTGTTACATTTCGTATAAAAATAGATATAATAGTTGAAGTCTGGAAATTTATTATTTTCAAATTTGAAAATTTTATTTCTGTTGATAATCATAATTCATTTTTGAATTTTCGAATTAAACAAATATGATTTTAAAATGTGTATTTACGTAATGTTTTAAAATTTGGTTGTTTTTAGAAATTAGCTTCCATTTAAATTAACATTCTAATTTTTAAATTGAATACATTTTTTGAGTGATTGTCAATAATACTACGGAACATAAACAATAGAAAAGTATAAAAAAAGCAAAACATACATTCATTATGAAAATATGTTTAAGTCTCTACTGCAGCTGGGACAAAGAATGTAAGTTAATAATAGGCTCTATTACATACATTCAATTATATATATCTAATGTAATCTATAATCTAACTTTACCTAACATAACCAAACCTTACCTTGCCTAACCTCAATCATCCCCGATTGTGTAAAACGTATTTGTAAGATGTTCAAAACACATAACAGGCTGGACAGCAGAGCTAATTTTGTTTTAAATATCGCTTAAAACAGGCTCTGTTTAATAAATAATTTACAAAGTAAAAATAAGATATATAAATTAAAAATATATATATATAGAAAAATATAGAAAAAAAATATTGAAAATTTTACGAAAGATATTAACGTTATTGTATTAGAACTGCACAATGTAAAATCTTATTTATACAAAACAACGGTTTTAAAATAAACAGTAAATAATAATACGATTTGACAACAAAACAAAGTGTTAATTTAATGGAATGGGTTTATTAAATGTTTGTAAAGTAAACAGTTTATTGTAAAACCGTTTAAATCTTAATTAGTTTACCTTGTCTGAAATACACGTAACACAATACACCGTTTTCATATAGGCTATAAGTTTCTGTCGCACGTTTATGCTTTATGTTAGGCACTTCAGAACAGAAACATTTTTTTTATACAAAAGAGATGACAAGTGTTCAAATGAATGGTATAAATAACACTCGTTTCAGTATTTATTGCCAGTTACCAATGAGGAAGAGAGCGTAAAAGGTAGTAATTTCAGTATCGAATCTAGAACATTGAAGTGCGCATGCCCTAAAACATAGCAGACTGACCGGTGACTTAGCCAACTATGACACACTAGCCCTTATTATTTTTTACAAATTTGACCACGTAAATAGTAAATATATAATAGGGGTGTAATAATTATAAAGTCCACTTTCAAACATAATGGAAATTTTGTTTGGATCTAAAAAAAGTTGTTTTCGTTTTTTAAAATATTAAATAGCAATCTAATTGTGACACCTATAAGCTAAACGTTTCTAATGATTACACATGATTACACTAATTACTAAGTTTCATCCACTGATAATCATTTTTGCCGGGTGGCCACCAAATGCATAGCGGAGTTGAGCTGAGCGGAGCGCACTCAGAACTCAGCGACGCCGTTAGACTCCGCCCAGCTCCTTTCGTTTTCAGTAGCGCACTTACATTAAAAGCAATAGGTTAGGTTTTGAATGCGCAGTTAGATCTACTCAGTGTAACTCCGCTGCGCATTTTGTGGCCATCCGGCCTTAATCTAGTCTCTTTAGTGGTTTGGTGGTCATTTTAATTGGTGACTTAATAACAAGACCAGTTTAAATGGTTTTATTCTTTTCAATCTTCTAAGCCATTGTTTTTGTGTAGCTGGTGGGCTTTGACATTGACGTGTTGTCTCTTTATTTGTTTTACCCAACTTTGGGGTACACTAAATCAATCACTTTTTAATCTTCTGTGCCTTCCTCGTAGCCCAGTATTGCTTCATTCGTTGTGATCTTGCTTTTCTTTCTTCGTCAGAGATTTGGATCGTTCGCTTGGATTTGACTTTACCTTGGAACCGTTGTTTCTTGTCCTTGGTTATTGTTTTGGCTGTTTTGTCCATGAGCATGATGTCAGTGATTTGTAGTTCTGTTATGTCTTTCTCTGTTTCTCTAAACCAAAGTGGTTTAGCTCTTTTATTGTGAAGGTAGTCAAATATTTTTTTGGTTAGTCTATTTTTGTCTATTCGGAGGATGTGCCCATAAAAATCAATTCTCCTTTTTCTTATTGTGTCTGATTGTGTTTCAGTTTTTTGGTAAAGAGTTTCATTCCTGATGTTGAGTAATTGGTTGTTACGGAATATGGGGCTTAAAATTTTTTGTAATATCTTTCTTTCTTTGATCTCCAGCCTTTCAAGTGGGCCCTGGGTTGTGAGAGATAATGTTTCAGCTGCATATAAGGCTTCTGATTAAATTACCGTAAGATAATGCCTTATCTTTGTATTACAGGGGAGGGACTTCTTGTTGTATATGTCTTTGGTAAGATGGAAGGCTAATTCTACTTTATTTCTCCTAGATTCCGTAGCTTTTTTTATAGGGCGTTCCACTTGATCCATTCCCCAAGATATTTGAATTCTTTGACTATCTCAATGTATTGTTCTCCCACTTGAAGTTTTTGGTGGTTTTTGTATGTTTATTGACGTGTTGATTGTAGACTTTGTGCGAATTTTCAGACTTCATTACCGACAGTTGGAACCTCGAGATCTTATGTGTGTTGTCATTTGGGATATACTAAGGAGCATCAACGATACAACGAAGTACTTATTTTGACAACGTTGTATAATATTTCTATTACTTTGATTGCCACAACTTTACAATTGAACACCGTAAGTCCATACTGGTTTACGGACCTGCTGATAATGCATAGCTTGCTGTATACTGTTAAGGAAGAACGATGACCCATTAACCAATATCTGTCTGTATTTTAGTTTTAGCTCGTCTTGTTTTTTGTTTTTGTTTATTTTGTTTACAATAAATTAATATTTCTCCCAAAATCACTCTTTTAATTAAATAGTTTTGTAAAATATTATTATTTATAAAATATTTAATTTTCAAAGTATAAATTTAGTTTGTTTACTTTTATAGTACTGTGCAAAAAATTGATTTTTAAAACATTTTATTGTTTTGTTTACGGAAGTAAAAAGTTTTTACACAAACAAAAACATTTCCCCTACAAACTAAAAGCTTGCCTTTCATCTTTACAGGTTTACACATGTAATTATATCAGCTACCAACATCAACCGGAAATGAGGTCAACTCCCGCCACACAGTTCAAGTGTTTCCTTTTGATTCGGTTTTAACGGTAAAACTTGAGCGATAACCAAGGTATTCTCTTTAGGTCAGAAAATATGAACTAATTTTATACTTTCCACAATACAATTATCCATTCACTAAAACCAACCTTTTATTCCCAAACAAAAGATACAATCATTTTGTTTATATACGTTAACCTTTATCCTGATAACTATTAATATGTAAAGCTAATTTTGTATATTCTTTAGTTTTAAAAGAATACATTTTTTGTTCAGTAATACTTAATTTGTAATATTATTTGTTACTAATAATTTCCAATAATAATATTATTACAATAATTATTGTTACTTTTTTCCATAGTGCCATTTTAAGTGATCTTATTATTTTATGTAATTTCGACTATAAAGACTCAGTCTATATTTTGGCATTTTAATACAATTTTTTTACTCAGTATGTTTTAAAAATACGAAACATCCCTCCCTTTGTATTTTGAATGAGAACAGACAAAAATATAGTTTTAGTATATGGTTTTACAGTGTTTGTACTCATCTCTCTGTGTTAAACGTATTTTTTCCACATGAAGGAACGGCGTGTAGAACATTACTTATGAAAGCTTATGTTGAACGGCACATCATTTTAAAGCAGTAAGGTTCACAACCACCATACCAAAAATGGCGACTCGATTTTCAAAACGAGTTGATATTTTAGTTGTCTGAATCATTTTACTTTTAAACGCTATAGAAGCCAGTCATAAAGTTGTGTTTAATCAGCGAACTGAAATTGTATTCGTATTTTTCTGCAATTTTAAGCATTTTTTTAGTTTGATTTTAATAAAAACATAACGATAATATCAATTGGCAATAAAGTTTTCCCTTCAAGAAGACTGTTGTCTAAAGGTTTATACATAGAACTCCACGTCAGGAAATAAACTTATTGTGCAAGTTATTTATTTCAAAAAACACAAATAAAACTACACTTAAACTGTCATTTAATTTAACAATTAAAGTTGATTTTTGCCATGTGAACTAAAAAGCTGTTCCACTTGTTTAACAAATACGATGCTATAATGTAAAACAACGTGACCTCACTATTGTCGTATATTTTTCTAACCAAACAATTGACCAACCTTTGTTTCTGTTTTCGTATATATTCACTGTATTGTTTGGTATACCAATCAAGTTCCAACAGACAGTAGATGTTAAAATTTAAATAAATTTGTTTTTTTAACAACCTACAACTGAGCTAGGTTTAAAACTGAACGCGAATCAATAATTTGAAGTTATTTCAATCAAAAATGCTTTACAATTATGACGTCATTTAAATTGATTTAACGTAATAATAAAACAATTGATTTAGAAATTTCCAAAATTATGGTGCAGATACAAAATAGTAAATTTTCTAAACTAGTGTTCAACTACTCGTTTAAAAAAAAATTGAACAACATATTCTAAACTGTACTTGGCCATTTTTTTATTAAATTAAGTAAACTTTTCAAAATTTACGTTGGAACTATTAAACGGTTATAATGTAAGTATCAAAATTTATAATACAATCAGCTGACTAAGATATATCTATAAAGTCAAAGGTAAGTAAGTTTGTCTGGAACAACAATTTAACTACTGTTTGTATTATCGTAAATATTTGCATACGTACATTTTCGAAACTGGTTCAGGTTTTCTTTAGGCTCGGACCTTAAAATGAACAGTGATCCTTATTTATAGATACCTTTTGAAATATATATAAATGTTTTAGTATGCTTACGTTCCCAATTTTTATCTGATTTAATTCAATAAAACTATAAACAAACTATAAATAAGTTTGTGAATTAGCAAAGTTTTGTCAAAGGTTTCAAAATGGCGGCTCAAAATCGTTTGAAATTAAGAAACGTTTTGACGTCGATTAGGGATCATTTTTGTATATTCAATATAATTTGAATGTTCAGAATGCTAATATAGGCGTATGCAAATTTTAATTCTGATTATAATAATGAATTAAAATACAATTTAGGTTGTAGTTATGCTAAATTAATTATAGCAACCTTTAGTTGCACAATAGGTCAGTCGATCTCAGTGCCAGGAGTACACTATCCCTTCCTCCAGTTTCTAAGCTAATCTAATTTAATGATAGTGAAACCGGAATCTAGAAAAAGGGTAACGTGAAAGAAACTACTTTTTGAAATTCGCTTCTACCACGTCAGCGATAAATCTGTGTGCTGGATTATTTTAAAATTTCGTCATATCGAAGTAGTAATTGCTTGATCGACTTAAGGTATTCACAAATCATTCGAGTATATATTGTCGTCCGATTTAACATAACCTCTAAATTTTTATCGACACTAACAGTACATAATAATATATTGTAGCGAAGCACTGGTATTCATATAGTGTTTATTATTTAGTTCTGTTCGGACGTTAGATGTTATAAAGTGCACCAGAATGTAGGTTAAGCTATAAGGTTAGGTAATGTGGTCTTAAGTAATGGTACAAGAACACGTCTAACATGCAATACTGGAGCGGAAATTTGCCACTTTAAAAATATAGATAATCCTGTAACACGTCATGGACAGACTGACCTCAAGACTTGAGATTTTCTAATATTTATTTTTATATCCAGTTCAGTTACCTAAATTTGCCATTGTGGAATAGATTCTCTTACTAAGCGGAAGTCGTTATTAGTTTTCGTTAAATGTTATTGTTTTGAATTGAGCACCAATTTATAAAAAAGTATAACGTAAGATGATTTACAAAATTATTAACTTAATTTTAATTCACCTTAAAATTTTATTACTCGATACTGAGTGAAATTTTACCAAATGTTTTTAAATATAGGTCATTCAAAACTTTCAAACCCGCAGGGAGAGATGCACCTATTGAGAGGATTTAGACGTCCCTTGCGGTACCCGAGTCTAACACACTTACACTTACTACTTTAACACTTTACACTCAGACATACATTTAGAGAGGCGATAATAGCCTCATTGTGCTTTTCGCTTTAAAATAATAATTAAAAAAATCAAAACTTTCGAAAATCAGAAATGTAATAACTTATATTTAAAAAAACAAATAATATCGTATTTAATGTTAATGTTTGGATAAAATGCCTTTTCAAATAATTAGTAATAATTGACAATATTGTATAGTATTATTACCTTCTTTAAATGTAATTAAAATAAAATACACATTTATGCCAAATTTAATACTGATTACTGAAATGAACTTTTATTTTAAAAACGGAAAAATATGTTTATCATTATTTCGGCGAGAGTTCAATTTATTATTTTATAGTAACATTATCATTTCCCTTTGCAGCTTTGCTGGCGAGATTTACATCGTTTCCGTATTGTAATAAATTATTAACATTAACAATTTTATTGTTGTAATTATTTAGTGGATGAATTGTGGAAATGCTGAAACATGTGTTTCATTATTTGTGTTTAGTAGTATTTATATCAATCTGCACAAAAGTGCGTTCAAAAAATTATTTCAAATGCAAACTTTTAAACTCTCATTTTCTCTCTTTAGGGGACTAATGTTGAAAACGTTGAAACAATTGTTTCTTTCTTGTGTTTTAGAAACGTTATATTTAAAACAAAGTTAATGCAATCAAAAAAATTTCTTTAATGCTGACTATTAAACCCTTATTTTCCCTTCTAAAAAAATGATAAATGCTGAATAAGAGTTACTTGATTTATGTAATAGATTATTAATTTATTTACGTTTATCTGATAAACATATTTATTACCAAAGCAAAATTTCATAACCGTTTTTAGGTTGATTATAGAAAACAGTGAAATACGTTTAAAAAATTGTGTTTTGTGTATTTTTGTTAAGTTTCAAGTAAATAAGGTATCATTTTTCCCCATGTAAACTGTTATAGGCCTAAACATTTTTTGTACCCTTTTTAGAAAATGGATTCTGAAAAATGCTGAAATATAGGTTTGTGTTTTAGACTATTTTTAGAAAAAAAATAGTATTAAATTTTACCCCTTTAAGGGATGAACTTGGAAAAATGTTGGTGTTTTTCTTTATTTTAATATATTTATGTCAATATTAAAGAAATGCTAACCAAAAAAATAATTCTTTAATGAAAGATTTTATGCCCCGGTTTTACATCAATTTACACTTTTTGCAACTTAAGGAAGTACATTATTCATAAAATTGAGAAATACGGAGATATGCAAAAAGTTTAAAGTTTCAGTTACATATATAAAATTTATGAAATGTTAATAATATTAATACCTCTAAAAAATTTGTTACAACACGTCAGCGAAACAGTTACTATGATTATATTTATATTGATCTTTGATTTACATTAAAAAAATAATATTGTCTAAAAGTTTATATATTTTTGAGAAATTAATTCTATTGTGTTATTTTTCCATTATCCCAATTATTTTAAAACAAACTTTACCCTAATGTCTTTCTTTGTAGCCTACGTGTCTTCACCAATCATTTGATACAAGCAAGTGAGAACCTAATGTCTGTAGTAAAATAAATTAAATCTGAAAAAAGAGCAAGTTAAAGATAAATATTATTTGATTAAAATACAAACGGCAGATGATATTTGATCTGTTCTCTGCTCCGAGAGCCTGAAAGCGCTAAACAAAATAGCGAACCGTACTGAAGCAGTCATTGGTTGTGTAAACTAGATCAAGCCGTTGTTCCTTGGATCGGAAAAACAAACACCATTAAACTTCTGCGCGTTTCCGTTTGTTAAAACAAAGGCAGGGCTGCCGTATCGAATTCATTTTAGACTGAATTCGAAATGCGTAAGTTTGCGTACGAAAAATAAACAACTTATTTCCACCTCATTTCCATTAAAAAACGAGCTATTAGGACTGCAGTCATACAAAAAAATATATGAAATGTTCGCCGATCCTAGTATTTAGAATAAGTTTAGAAGTTTCGTTAACAAATTACATATATTTTAATACAACTGGAACTATATATATATATTATAGTAATGTATTTTTACAAATTTTTAACAGATTTTTTTTTTCAATTCCAGATTTTATTTTTAAGTGTATAGGAAAGTAACAGTAAGGAAAAGAGAAAACAGAACATCGGAGTATTTATTTGATTACATTCCCTGTTTTAAATTGATTTTTTAAAAAGAAAATATAATTTAATAAGTACTTTTCCCGACCCAAAGTCAACAATGGTTTTCCCCAAAAGTATTTTTTTGTTAGAGCCAAATGAAAAGAGAAGAAATTGTGAAATCAGTCCTAATTTACTTACATACCTTTATCTGTAGCACTGTTTTTAATGGCTGTTTGCTGAAAGTATTGTGGGATAACTTTTTTCATCAATCTATGTAATTTGTAATAAACTAAATTTTATACAACCAATAATAGAAATAATAACAATGGAATAATTCATCACTAGTATTTTTCATTTAATGAGCTATCTAGATAATATAATGTGCCCGAAATGCTCATTATTAAAAGTAATTGGCTAATTATTTCTATACTGATGTGCTTGTTGATGACAGTAATGAGTTTAAATTAATAAAATCAATAACCCATTTTGAATAAAATTAAGTGAAATTAGAAATAAATTAATCACTGAAAGCTTTTTAATCGAGTTAATTTTATTTACCAAATATATCTGTTATTTTATAAAGCTAAATATTCAATTTAAATTTTAAATTTAACATAAATACGAAATAAAAGTAAAACTCTTTTATCTAAAACATATTTAATGCATTTCGTTTAATTATGTTGAATTTATTCGTGTGGGTTTGTTCGTTAAAATTATGTTTTCTTTTCTTCCGTAGCTTATCCTAAGTTTAAATTAAAATTTCTTGTAAAATAATTGGATAAATATAATATTTAAAATAATATGATTTAAAAAAATATTTTTACGTTCCATTTATAATATTTTTTATCGAGGACCTAATACCGATAATTTCCCAATTTATAACAGTATCAAAACACTTACTGTGCCAAAGAAATTTAAAAACAATATTTATTCGTTCGGGGAATATAAATTCCCCATTTCTATATTTTAACCGAATTTATTTTAATCAAACAATGCTAAATTTATTATCGTAAATATATTTCAAGATGATCAGCAAGAAGTAAATAAAAAAACGTTTTTATTAATGCAATCATGGTTATATCTATGCCTCATGGGCTCAAATGATTCCAAGATTGCAATGGTACAAGTTTGGGACAGTCCTAAATCCTTCTAAACTGCAAATGATATTATTAATCCTTTTTATGCATTTTAAAATATTTTCTGTATAAAATTTGTAAGAATATTATATCTTTATTTCACCATCGTTACTGCAATCTGCATGCAGTTATATTTTAAATTAAACAAATTATTTGGAATGCTAGTATTTTCAATTATGTTTGTTAATTTAAAATTACTTTTTTTTGTTTATATGATCATTTGATATTTGAAAAAATCGTTTACGATAAAAATATTAAAATAGTTTTATTTTGAAATGTACTTAAATATATTTGTGGTGGTATATAATTTTCTTCGAGATTAAGAAAAAAATCAATGTTTATAATTGTTTTTATTTCTTATATGTTTCTTATTTGTTTCATGTTATTTGTAAATGTAGTTTGTATTTGGCAAAACATCTTTTATTACGTAAGCAAGATTACTTGTGACTATCATACTTTTATGAAAAACTGTTGTTAAAAAATGAATAATGTTAAAAACGTATTTTTAAATCTTATTTTTCATGTCTAAGAATGTGATTGGATTTACACAAAATATTTTTCTATTGAGTACATATATATATATATATATATATATATATATATATACACACACACACACACACGAACCGCCTTGGTGGTCTAGTGGATAGCGTACTAGGCTTTGTGTGTGAGGATGTGGGTTCGATTCCCGGCGAGGGCTTGGCATTTTCATACGCTATAAGTCATCCCACCGTCTGCATTAGCCCAAGTGTGCACAATAGTCGGACGTTAAACACACAAAAAAAAAATATATGTATATATACACACACGAGGATTGTGCGTAAAGTAAGGTTCCCAAGGCGCTAAAGTCGCTATGAACGCTGTTACAAGAGATTCGGTGACCTTGACTTGCAGCTTGGTTCCCGCTCTCCTGTTCCCCTCTCCGCGAGTTGTCTGCGACGCTCACTCTTGTCTTTGCAGTCGTTAATAATGGAGTTACCACTTATGTATTCCGCCAGGTGCGAATTATGCTCTGTGATTCGTTTTTGTGTGCAAAAACACTACGCCGATGGTCATTCATACCCTACTGTATGAAGACTACGGAGAAAAATGTATGAGCATAAAACACGTGTTCAAATGGTACAGAGAATTCAAAGACGGACGAACAGACGTTCATGATGAACAGAGATCCGGACGGCCATCTGTTTCGGACGAAACGATTGCGAAAGTGGAAGAAAATATGCTGAAAGATCGGAAAGTGAATGTTCGGCAGCTCTCCGAGATGATCCCTGATGTCTGCAAGACCTGAATTAATAATATTTTGACAGACCATTTAGGATATAGCATAGTTTGTGCAAAATGGGTCCAAAGACAGCTTAAAGCCGACCACAAATGGCAACGGATTGATGCATCTCGTGAATTAATTCAGGCCTACGAAACTAATGGCGAGAAATTATTGGACTCCATTGTCAATGAGGACGAAACCTGGGTATACTATACGACACCGGAAAAAAAGAACAATCAAGTAAGTGTATTGATCGGAACATCCAGCGTAGCCGAAGCCGCGGAAGTTCAAACAAACACTGTCTGCAAACAAAGTCTTAGCGAGCATGTTTTTGACAGGAAGTGGTTATTGTTGTGCGAATTCATGCATACCGGCACAACAGTCAATGCTGATCGCTACTGTGAGACGTTAAAGAACCTCACAGTGCGAATGGAAACAAGAGGAGAAGCATACTACGAAGGGAGTTTGTTTCCATCAAGACAAAGCTCGTCCATCAGACCACCCGTGTAAAAACACATCTTATCAACCAATTTGGATGTATACTGTCACACTTTCGCCCTACAGCCCGGAATTAGCCCCAAGTGGTTACCATCTCTTCCCTAATTTGAGGAAACACTTAGGTGGGACGCATTTCAGTAACGGAGAGGAGCTGAAAGAAGTTTTAAGCTACTTTCGCGGCGCGGAGGGGGAGTTTTTCGACTCAGACATACAGAAGATGGTTCACCGTATAAAAAAATAGATCGATCTCAACGGCGATTATGTCGAAAAATACAAAAAAACTGTAAGCTTTCCAAAAATGTATAATTTAATGCAAATAAACATGTTTTTGATTGTGAAAAATATTGGGAAGCTTATTTTACGGACAACCCTCGTATATATAGTTTGTTCACACTTATCAGTCGCATCACGTATGAGAACAAAATTGGAAGACAAAGTGATTTGTAAATTACCTTCATGAAATATGGATTTCCGAGACTTTGGTTTTGCCTCATTGATTCCAATTACGTTGGAGGCGTGAAGAATATTTGTGTTATCTTCTTCAATTCTTATTCTTTCTTTCCATTTTTCAAAAAATAACTTTTGAAATCCTTGATTCTCTCAGTGTGTATCAATTTGGAATTGATCCAAAGCAGACAGTCAGAAATATTAATATGTTAAAATAGTTCTGTATCTGATGTTTAACTTAATGATAGAATTAAATTTGAGAAGTGACGTATTTAAAAACAATTACGTTGTAAATATAGTAAGAAATATATTATTAATGGCCATAAATGTTACAAACTGCTACGTAATATAAACGTCACTAGTGATTACCCTCGATTATAAGTAGCTTATAATTAAACAATTGTTTTTAAAACAAGTATTTTAATTAGTTTTTTATATTTTGTTATTTTTGTTTTATATGGTTAAATATATTGTACAGAACGTCTTGGAAATATAAGTGTGTAATTGTTCTGTAGGTGATAAATTATAAATAACAAAATAACATACGAGCAGATTTATCGATGATGGGGAAAACATTTCTAAAAAGGGAAATTTATTTAGTATCACAAAAACGAGCATTTTAATATGCGAAAATGTTTGCACTTTGTATTAAAAATACACCATAATTTTGAAAACGTTCAACGGACTTTGTTTGGTATCTGGTAATGTACTTATTCTTGCGATTTTCAAAATATATTTTCCTGTTAAGTTTGAATAAAATCAGACCATAATGAGAAAACTAGATTGCTCACTCAATCACGAAGTGTATTGTATAAATGTAGCATGGAAATGACAGTTTTAAATTCCAATAATTAAAAATTTGAAAATTAATAAATTTAAATAGACTTTTTTTACATTTTACAATATTACACAAACAATTCACCGATCGAAGCGAGGTCTCCGTTTCAACTCGAACATTCGGAATTTGGTTTGTCTGTTTGTTTCGCAGTTTTAACTAAACGCACTGACCGATTGTTTTAAAATTTCGTACCCTGTGTAAAGACCGAAAGATCGTATGTGTAAAATTTTTACCATTTATTTCCGTTTCAAGATGCCGGCTTATGATTTACAATAACAAGTGACACAATTTTATTTAAACACATTAACTCATTGTTTTGAAACTTGGTACGAAAATACCTTGTATGCCTATAAAGCCCGAAAGACGAATGTGTAAGATTTTTCCATTCACTTCCGTTTCAAGATGGCGGCTTATGATTTACAATAACAAGTGACACAGTTTTATTCAAACACATTAACTCATTGTTTTGAAACTTGGTACGAAAATACCTTGTAGGCCTATAAAGCCCGAAAGACGTATGTGTAAGATTTTTCCATTCACTTCCGTTTCAAGATGTCGGGCTCTGATTCAACGTTGATAGAGAAGTTGTTAGATATTTTCTGTAAATCTGGCTGAAAAGCATAACCAATTTTAGCGCTTCGTGGAGAATGAGCGTACATTTTCCATTAAAGTTGGTTCGGTAACATTTTTCGTAAATATGCCTATTACGGTTAAATTTATGGAAAAAGTTAAGAGTGCTGACTTAGAGTGTTCAGTATATTAAGTAAGAATTTCCTGATATTTTTACTGTCCTTTAAATTACTCGTATCAAAGTTAATTAGTAGACTATGTATATATCACAATTACATTTTGATTTTTTTTAATAAACTCCTTCCACATACTTGTGAATTAAAGTAAATAAAAATAAAATAAAACAGTCAACAAACATGGAAGTTCACTCGTTACAATCTTCTTTTGTTTGCTCTTTGAACGAGTCACATTTAATGGTGTTTATTTTCTTCCACTGGGACATACGACTGCACGTGCTTTCACAAAAATAATAACCATTATAAAATTGTTACGCGCACAATCAAACAGCGTCAGTCGTATTTACTCAGATGTGAAGGCCAACGACTTTATATATTTCATGACATTGCAAAAAATGTGGTGAACAATACGATAAATTAAAATTTAATTTGCAGTTAATGGGCGTTTTTTACAAGATAATGGCAGGACTCATCATTCGAAACGTCCAATCACCGGTCAGTATGATGCCTCTCCTGTTGTATATTTGGATTTACTGCTGTACTACCTACCATTTCCGTTAATGTCAGTCTCTCGAATACTAACTAGTAATATTGGAAGTAAATAAGTTAAATTATTGCTAAAATATACGGTAACAAAAGTTGAATGCAAATTTATGTACTGATTTCTCTTTCTATTTTTTAGGTGCTAATTTTTCCATTGTTGTTGACTGTGCAACTTCAGTTAAAACATGTGTAGTTTCTTACTACTATCCGCAAATCACGTGATACTGATGACTCGATGACCATCGTCTACATGTCTCTTGCTGCCAACTTGCTTCTCTTCGGTAATTACATACTTCCCTGACTGCCAGATAAACGCGTGATAACATATCTTGATGTGGATGTGCCCTGGTGCACGTCTTGCTACAAGTGTTGCAGACGCTTAAGTTTCTCCAGTACTGGTACGATAAGTTCCTTCTACTTGGACTTTTCAATCATCTTTTCCACATTCGTTATTCATGTTTTGTGCCCACGTTTTGAAGGAGTGTCACGAAATATACAATTGGTCATCCAATTTCAACAACCTTCAAACACAGGATTCTTTTGAAACATCAAGATTTTCCAACAATCGTCTCAGATGTTATCACGTCAACACAAGATTATACGATTCAACGAGTTACAACATTTACGAATATTCTACCTCTGAAATTGGCAGCTGTCTTATTTATATGCCATTAGTGTTAAATAACAACTGCATTGTTTTTATCTATTCAATTTCATTTAAATTCAAGCATATCCATACTATAACTTTAAAATAAATTTTTGTTTTATTTTCTTATCGATTTTACTAAAATAATATACATTTTAGTGTACTATAAATAATTACACTGCAAAACGTATTTTCGTTGTTCAATTTCTTATTTTTTTTTTTTGGTGTTTAACGTCCGACTATTGTGCACACTTGGGCTAATGCAGACGGTGGGATGATTTATAGCGTATGAAAATGCCAAGCCCTCGCCGGGAATCGAATCCGGATCCTCGGGGTGAAAGCCTAGTACGCTATCCACTAGACCACCGAGGCGGCTCAATTTCTTAAAATAATATCTTTTGTTACGATTTTATTTCATTACATTTGTAGCTGGATTTCTGCAGCGTTTCCCTTTCACTAACGTATGCCGAGGCAATTTTCTTTTACGTTCACATTTTTCGTAATACAATTTAGTGTGAACGATAAGCGAATGTAGAAACGATTTCCATAATATAATTTCGGCTGGAAATATAATTTCATAAACATTTATTTCATATTCATCGCTTTTTGAGACTATGAATATGAATAATGATATATAATGTTCATGTAATTTTTAAATTCAATGTATATGTCATTTTAAATCATGTTCAGTTCAGTTAATTACATTGTGTTGTTATCAATGTAACACTAAACTGTATTATTTATGCTAACATATCCAATTGTTGTGTTCAAAATTTAGTTTCTCATTATATCAAAGTTTAAAGTAATTGTAATAGATACAGTAATATATTAAATTACGTAATTTAATAAGCTTATGAGTTCGATATTGATTTAGAAACAATAATTGGGTATTAAATTATAATAGTAATTACACTGCAAATATTAATTAGTTCACAGTAAACAATACAAATCTAAATATTTATGTTTTTGTAATTTACTCGAAAATACTGGTTAAAAAAGTTACGATTTTAACTCAATAAATTTCACATTTTGCTCTAAAATTTACTTTTTTTATGAAGTTAACTATCACATGAATTGTATTTATTACAAAAGTAATTTGATTGTCCGCAGTTATTATATTTTTGTTTAATAAGCTAAATCATTCGATAACAGCAGTATTTTCAACTACACAGGATAATATTACTCTGAATTCAATAAAAGTGTTATTATGTCTCTGCCATTGAAATAAACTATATCTCAAAACGCTTTTATCAATACATGATGAATAATAAATTGAAAAAAATAAGTCTCAAACCCACGACTCTAGTTCAAAAACGCAGCGGACTGACAGACTGACAGTTGTCTTACGTCAACCACCGACCATCCCAGCTTTAGAACATCTTTAAACGTACATTGAAAAGGTAATACTGTATTTGTATGCAATATGAGATTCGACATTTTAGCCTGAATCAAACTTAAATTTAGAAATACTTCGTCACCAAGCAATATTCGTTCATTTGTTTTAAAAAGTGAGTTCAAAAATCCTAACAAAGCATACTTGTTTATTTTACATATTTTTCCAGAAATCATAAAAATAAACGCTAAAATTACCAATTTAAAATTTTTGTTGAGATTCAAATTAAAAAATATTTTTTTACAATATTAATTAAAAAAAAACTTTTTAACAATAAATATTATATAGTGAGATTGTAATCTGATTATGGTATTCAAATTATATTTTAATAAATTATATGATGACTTTATTTTTTTTTGATTCAAACTCCCATAAATTAATATTGTAACGTATAAAAAAATCGATTAGAAACGAAATTTCCTTACCTATTCGCTTATGAAAAAGGTTTATTATTGTTATACTACATTTTTTACTTTTTCGAAATAAGTTTAAATGATTTAAGCGAGACAGCTGCGTGAAGGTTTCATTTGTATTGTATAAAATAAGATGAATGTCTGTTTCAATTTATAAATGTCTGTATGATTATAAATTAGAACATTGATATAACTCATCCATTCTTGTATGGCTTGTGAGATTTGTTTAGTCGTACATTGAAGACGCCAATGCAATTTTTGTTATCTGGGGATCATTCAAACTACTCTAAGAGGAATGTACTAATTGTAATTGTTGGTTCGTTTTCAAGAGCAATTATTTATAAAAGGTTTAATTTCAAAATTGTCTAAATACTAATTTTACAACAATATCCGTTCGTTCAACGGATTAAAAATTAATGTTATTAATTCAATTTATTTAGATTAATTATTCGTGAGTATTGCTGTTAGTGTTTTAATGGGAAAAACAATTAAATTTGTTAATTCAATTCATTTAGATTAATTATTCGTGAGTACTGCCGTTAATTTTTTAATGGGCAAACAATTAATTTTATTAATTCAATTTATTTAGATTAATTATTCATTAGTATTGCCGTTAATTTTTTAACGAACAAACAATTACAGTTATTCATTGAATGTATTTAGTTTAAATATTCGTGAGTATTAGTAAGTACATAAGTGTATTATGTAATGTATATACGGTGTTTCTTTTATCGTAGTTTTAAGCAGTCCGAAACTTAGCGCCTTCTACAATACGTAATACCACCGAAATGCACCACTGTAAGTCTGTTAGTGTGACCCAAAGGCGTAATGTATAAGCTGGGATATGCACAGTACGGATTAGTGCACTTAAATTGCCTACTCTGCCCCTTACTGTACTGTGGCCAACTGCTGTTAGTAGAACAGAGTTTTGACGATATTAAAAAAGAAATTGAACTCTTTCTCTATTTATCTATAGTTCCATTCATTATTTAAATTTGATTAAAAAATCAACTATTTTACGTTTAAAATTAAACGTTTGGCTTTAAACTAAAATTGCAATTAAACAATCAGTCTCTTCAGCCGTTTGTATGTGGTGCTCTACGTGCTATACAGAACTACCTTTGTGCTCTGCTACAGTAGTTTTTATGACATAAAAATTACAGTTAATTTGAAAATTAACTTAAAAATTTTGTTTCAATGTAACCTACAGTAAATTTTATGTTTGGGAGAGAAGTTTTTATTATGAAAAACCAAGTAAATGTTATTGATAGAATACAGTATTTTTTTGACAAAAAATTCAGATTTTTAAACACTAAACACCACCTCTAGCATTAAAGTATTCCTAACATACATCTAATAATTTGCACGAAGAAATCTAACGATAATATTATCTGTTGGTCTACCCGTATGGCTGCTAGAACTCGTGGAAATACCCACTTTTAAAAATTAACCACGCTTTTTGTGTATCAGCAATTTTGATTTCAACTGGCGAAGGATTTGTGATATGACCTAAAATCTATTAACCTGAAACTATTAACCATTGTTTTTAACAAGTATAAACATTTCCATTGAAATATGTTGAGTCGTTTCATAGTGCTTAGATTTTTAAAGTAACACAGATATTTGTTAAAAGTTACATTTTGCTTTGTTGCAGTTCTTAAAAGAAAGTAAACTATGGAATGTACAAATAACTCGTTCCGCTTCTAGAGTTCGTGAAAACACTCCTTTTTAAAATATTTTCTTAATATGTATCATGTTTTAGGGCTGGTTGTGATGATGGATTTTTGTGTCGCGTGATGAGCTATAATAAGTTTTAGGTTATTTTGTTAATAACTTGGTATGTTAACTTGTCGTGTTTTCAAACAAATTATCATAATTAAAATAAAAAGGCAGATAAAACATATTACATGATTATTATTTTTGATTCAATAACATATTTTCCATCTTTTTGTTTGCTTAATATTGGACAACATTGGACATTGTACTAGGGATCAGCGTTAACGGTAAGGATAAGGCATTGGGAGTAACTGTATCCCAAACTGAAAACCGTGAGTTGCGCAGATCAAAGACGCAAAAGACCGGTGCTTTAGCCTCATCGACCACCGAACCATAATTATAAAATGTACGTAGTTTTAAAATAAATCAAGAATTTTGAGTAGCAACCATTTTGTTTTCAATGAGTATAGGGCAGTTTATGAAAACCTGAAAACTGCAAATAATTGTTTTTAATAAGTTTAAAGATTTTCTTAAAATCTGTTAAGCTATGTTTCAGTGAAAAGCCAACAATAGCAAAGGCAATATACAAATAAAGTAGGGATTTTGAGTGTTGAAATTTTGTTTCAAATAGTGTATGACTATTTGAGATTGCTTATAATGTTCTGAAAGCTATACGTAACAAAAGAAAAAATTTCCATCAAAATGCATGAAACAAGTTTCCAGCAAAAAGTAGGCAAATTGTGGCTTTTAACACAAAAGACAAATAAATCAGGCATTTTCGTGCCCGCAATTTCGTTTGAAATAGGTGTATAACAGTTTGAGATTATGATAAACTCGCCACAGCTACTACGAGAAATGTTTCATTCAAATGCGTTGAGCCGTACTCCTGTGAATATCAGAAAAAATACAAAACATACAGAAAAATGACATTTTGCACGTCTACATTATAGGAAGAGCTGTCAAACAAAATTTTAACTTCTTAGACCTTGTCGTTCTTGAGATACATTCATCAGTGAGTGAATAATTGATTGACTTTAACTTTTGTATAATATATATTATATTATGTATTATTATATGCCTTATATAATATAATATACTTTTACTTATATACTTATATAATATACTTTTTTATAATATATAGATAAACTTTCCAAATCTATACATATATTTATAAATATTAGGTGCATTGTTGAGTAACATATAAATGAAACTATCGTTAATACTGGATTAATTATAATTACACTGGTATATTTTGGAACACATTTTGTGGAAAAATTACAGAAAGATGAAAGTTTTTATAATAATGGTAATTAATATAAAAATAAAAAGTTTACCTCAAATTTTCAATTTCAATATTATTTTTTTATAATATCTATAAATTAATTGTAATGAAGACAATAATTTTACATTAAGTTTTTAGTAATTAAATTTTGAATTATATTTTACAATTCTTAAATAATACGATTACATAAATAATAAAATAAAATACTATGCTTAGTAAACTAGACTGTTTACATCTTTAGTGTTACAATGCCAGTATTTAGTATTGTATGTTTAATTGCTGTCACTTTATATCGATATTTTTAACCACAAACCTCTTGACATTACAAAATTTTGGAAAATCAATTAATTTGTACTTTGTAATCAAGTCTATGGAATAGCAATTAAAGTTTTGTAACTTTGCCACTAATATTCCATTACGGTGGTTTAATGAAGCAAGTTAAGTTAATAAAGTTAAATTTTGTCGGAGGGAGAGAGCTGTGTGGGAGAAGACAGCAGAAGTTTTGTTAAATGTTAAGTGTGTCAATATAATTTTATTTTATTTATAGTGACTGCCATATATATTTTACTGTTTGACTGTAATTGTATTATTTTGATATAACAATTATCGTCCTTACCAATTTTCATAAGTTATTTCCATCTAAGCTCAACAAATTATGTTAAAATGTTCATTTTATTAGATCCATTTTCATTTTGTTTGCATATTGTACCAAAGCGCTTAGATATTTTAATGTATTTTGTAGATACAAATTAAATAAGTTAAATACATTTAAGAAAAACATCTTGCAGTTGTTTACAAAAACTAAATTTTATTTTAAAAAATATTGATTTATTCTTTAAGAAGTATAATAATGCCAATACCTTAAATATTGTAAATATATCAAGTTAAAATCAGTAAAATATACAAAAATCTCTTTCAATCAAATTTTTCACATAGTTTTGTATTAACGTTTATCCTAGATTACATTGTAGGGATTTTATTTTAACTAGTGTCAGCCTGTCTAATTATGGTGCTTGCTGTGGGGTAATGAAGGTTGTTTAAGGGTAAATACATAACTGTTCACCCATAGACCTCTAATGTAGGCTTACAGTTAATGCAGAACCAATAATGGAGAAAGTGAATTATTGACGGCAATGATACTCCGATGTTAAGGTAATGATTTGTACAACATATAATCTTGTTAATAATATATACAAGACACCTAGTATCATTGTTTTTTGCTTGAATACATGTTACGTTGGCGTAGGCCAAATTTATAACAACTAACAACATATTTGGTCCAACAAGAGTTTTTAAATTATTTGGGGACAAAAACAGGTTATATTTAATAAATATTTCATATTCCTCGTATCTTTATCAATTCTAACGATACTGGTACGTATTTTCTCAATAATTATATTTCTTTAGAAAACTTAGATTTTCAAGTATTTTATACGAACAACATATCTCAAAATAAATCTTATCAGAATACAACTAAAATCACAAATGTGTATTAAGTTTTAAGTAAAATGTAATTACAGTTTGGAAATAAACTGGAAAACCCAAACTAAACTAACTACGTTTTTAACCATATAATAACATTTATTTTATTAAGACCAATGTTCCTGACATCAAAGCTCTGACCATAGATTATAATTATGATCAATCAAATAAATCGACTAAAATTTTATTAAGAACAAATAAACCACTTTTGAATTTTAAGATCAATTATTTATATTGTTTTATCGAATACGTCTGAATTGGATTTTATTTAAGTAACTAAAAGTGATGAATTCTGTGTAATAGATTTACAAAATTGTTTTTATTTAATTGATTTCATAATTCTAAAATGTACAAAAGTCTTGCAAAACAACGTTTTACGTAAGAAAATAAATGGAATTTTAAATATCGTATAAAATTTCAGATTCCGCTTCTGATGTTTAATTGAAGAGAATAAATAGACTTTAAACAAATCAACACTTAATTAAGTTTTGCAAAATTACAAGAGCGTGTCTACAGCTAGTTTCATATGGCTGAAACAGAACCAAGATTTCAATATGAGATTACCTTGCAAAGCCACCACAACGGTTACTTGGGCTTACATGCGCCAGTTTAAATGAAAGGGTACAGCCGTCACGGTAATGATAGCCTACTGTTACAGAACAACAAGTTTCAAGTTATATTAATAAATCAGCTTCAATATAATTTTTTATTTCCCAACGAAAAAAATATGTTATTAACATAATGTATTTATTTCAATGTAGGTTTCTAATTCATATTATTATTAAGAATAAACTGTAATAAATGTATTAACGATAACGATGAGTGTAACGGTAATTACGACGGTTATATTAACGGCAGAAGTAACGGTATGGTAACGGTATTTACAACTGTAAGTGTATGGGTAACTTAAGTAACGAAAATGTAACGGTAATTGTAACAGTAATTGTAAAGTAACTGTAATTCTAATGTAACAGTAATGATAACGTAACGGTAACGGTTATATATTGATAGGTTTGGCATTAACCGGTTGTGGTAACGTTAATAATGAAGGTAAATGTAACGGTAATTATTTATCTACTAAATAATTTTATATTTATTAGATATCTCCTCTATGACTTTATTTGCTTACTTTTCGGGACTACCGTCCCCTCTACAGAACTCACTCCAAGGAAGTCGTCAACATATTAAAATTTCTATGAAGACACACAACACATAAAACATTACGATAAGTATATCTATGTCGGGTGCACACCGCGGGGTCTCGGAACCGATTGATTTTCCGGTACGGCAATAAATGTTCAGTTGCGTGGCTTGTCTTTATTTAAAATCTTTATCGCTGTCATTAATTGCATTCGGTCTGAGATTTAATTGGTTATTTAATCCGCTACTTACTTTCTCTATACAACCTCTAAAAACCTCTTTTCACTAACTTCTCAGTGACAGTAACGAGAACGGTAACGGAATCAGAAACAGTAATGATAACAGTAATCGTAACGTTAATGACAACGCAATTGTAACAGTAACGTTAAGGGTAATGTACGTTTATAGAACGGTAATGGCAATGTAATTGCAACATAATTGTAACGGAAATGTACGTAATGGTAACTATAATGATAACATTTATGGTATCAGTAACATACGTAATGATAAGGGTGATGGTAATTTAACGGTAACTATATTTGTAACAGTAATGGTATCATAATGGTAACGGCAATAATAAAGTTAATGTTAACGGTAAATGTAACAGTAATTATTTATCAGCTAAGTAATTTTATATTAGTGTTTGTTAGAACTAAAACTAACGCAACACTACTACTATTTTACCATTTTAATTATTTGATTAAGAATTAAGAAAAAGTTGTCGAACGCTTTGTTTCGTGTTGTAGGACGGAAGATGCTGGTATGAGAAGAAAACAAAATGGCCGCACTGGTGCACTGGACATTCCTCCTCTTACTTCCTACCCGAAGTGCGCAATTTTGTGTTTCAGCTGTCGTCCGTTACGCTACATCAATCAGCTTTAGGAGCGAGAATATGTTGCCAATATTGAATTACATAATTTTATTACTGTATTAAGTGTATTAAAGTGATAGTAATAATTATTTTGTATGTTAAAGTTTAACGTCAAACACTCTTCGGAAATCATTATAAAAATTAATAAAATGATTGCATGTACTGTAAAAACGATTTTGGAGTAATATTAGTCTACGAGTTTCAGTTAAAAAAACAACTATCTTGCTGATTGTATGAGAGTATGATTGTATCGAACATTAAAAATAAGGACTAAACATCTTTTCTTCACTGCAAATTATAGTTTGCAAGAATTAAAAGTACGTGAATGAACTTAACGCCATTGTGTTATACATCAATTTTGTGGTTTTATGCTTGCTGTAGAAGATTGTAACGACATTATTCATTTATGCATGTCAATCTTGGTCAGGTTTACAAGGTTTACCTTCAAGCTCATTGCATCTAGGAAAGGTGATTCCAAAAGTACATAAAAAAAGTAAATAAAAGAGTACAATGTGGAAACATTCTGAAGAGTTTATTCGTAAAGATGATTTTATAAGTTTTTTATACAAAAATGCTTCGAAAATTCTGCACAAAATATTTGAAATAATAATGGCAAACAAATGTATCTATATGATTGTATGAAAAATAATTTGTAAACAATACAAAATAATAAGCATTTTAATAAATAAAACGTATTGAATAAATTTAATCGAATACTTGCTTCCATTTAAGCTAACGTTAGAACCATTAAGTGTTATATTCTAATTAACCTGAAAATAATCGCATTTATATAATATTTATCCTATAACTTGAATAATAACTTTAAATAAAAACAACATATGATAAATACTGAGTATCCAACTTGACCGGAGTATAGCCAAAATTGTTTGCACTAAATTTGAGTAATTATTCCAGGATAACGTAGGTTTATGGTTTAAAAATTGAAGTTTTACTTTCCCCAGACTCTGTAAAAAATATACTGCAATTGTTGTTTACGTGACTGAGATAAGGGTTTTTATCCAAAGTAGAGAGTGGCGTATAAAGTTTTAATACACCCAGTCGTTTTTCATAGTTGTAAAAATTTATCGTGCAAACGAAAATTGGTCCTCGGCAAACGAAAATGGGTTTTTTATGCTTTGTACGAATTTGGTGGGTGTGTTTGAACAGAAAACAAACAAATTTTCTGCTTTTGAAATTTTGTTGATGTAGACAAATCAGTAGGCTACAATTTTCCAGCAGAAAACAAATTTATGTTTCAATCAGCATGTTCCAAAACTCTTTGACCATGGTTAAAAAGACTTTTGAGAGTGTTATAAGTGAACGGAACAAATAAATGTGAACCCTACTGGATGGCAGCCGAAGGGAGTCTTTTATTAGCTATTTTTTTCAGAAATGTTTCAACCCTAATCTATTTACAACAATAACATACGCTAAAATGTGAATTTATCTTCAGAAAATTGAACACCATCTGATTTTGTTGGCAGTAAGTTACCTAAAGAACGCTTGACTTTATTCTACCCGGAAAATATGATTAGAAAGACGTGGATCGTTACTACATCAGTGGTGTCCGTGCTCAGTCACGTTTCCAGCTACCAGTTGGTATTTGCAGTCGATTTGTGATTCAGTGCTAGATAAAGTCTGAATAAATTTTGTTTTTATTTGAATACAGCCTCAACTATACTTTACCTGAATACTATTATTGTTTTAAAATTTTCATACCTTACAATCATTTTCAACAACACAAAACAATATGTTCATTAACACAATATTTCCTACTTAATTACTAAAACTAGGAAATAATTGTGTTGTCAGGATGTGTAATTTGTTAAGGAAAATTAATTAAATACTTCATTGTTTGAAGGTATGGATGTTGATATATATATTTTTAGTAAATATTTTAGATTGATGATAATTTACAAGATGATATAAATATCATCTTAAATCTTAAAAAAAAACATTAAAAATCTTAAAAGAATTTTACATAAAATTTTCTAATTCACACATAATTAATATGTGTATAAGTTGATAATTTTAACGCATGCACTGTCTGCCGCGTGGGCCAAATTATGACGAAATGTCTTCAGTCCTCTGGTACTGCACTCGTGTTTTGATGAGTTACTCGGGTACTAATTTATGAATGCAATAGCTTTATTTTACACAAAGAATGCCTTGTTTGTCCCATTCGTCGTACAATTTTATTACACTCAACAGACTAATTTACTTAATTATTCATGTCTGTACTATAGTAACGCAGTGATTAACACAACGTAATACAGAACGCTTTTTCAAATTACACTCGTCTGAAACGTCGTGAATGGCTTCATTGTAATGTAACTTCCAACTTCGTGTTAATTATTTGGAGGCTATCAGGGTTAATTTTTGTAATGTAAATGCAATTTAAAAGTTTAAAAATGCTAATTTATGCAAATGTCAAAGTTGATTATAATAGCGGGAAAGGAGTAAGATAAATAAATTTATTTTAGTAAATTTGCTTCAATTACGTCATGCGTGCCGCTAATTAGTTAATAACAAAGCACAGTATGCCTAAGTATTACTTAAAACACAGTTTATGGAAATTTACTACGAGACTGAAGTATAACAAAACTCGTTAATAAAGTTTAAAACAAGATTATACAGTTAATTTTGTTACATTTTTACTTACTGTCTGGAATACATAAGTATTGGGTAACACTCAAAAGAATTTTATTTTTAAAGAGATGTACAAAAATTGTAAAAAATACACTATTAGTTATTTATTCTATGTAATGAACTTAAGACTGATTCCACTCGGTTTACGTACAACAGGTATAAAAAGTATTTGTCTTTGAATTTAAAATTTCTAGATAAAAAGTTATAGAAAACTGCAAAAAACCCAATTTAGTCGAAAATGCGATAGGTCTAAACCTATAGTGGAAATCCCTAACCAATCTTCATGAAGCGAGGCTTACAGTGATTCAACTGTCGAATAGGATTAGAATGTATTTACATTTCAAGGCACTCTAAGCTAGGTTCGAAGTTAGCTCTAGTAGTCTGACAGCCCGCCCTTGCGGGGCTAGTATTCATAGTTCGTGTGCTGAATTACATTTAGTTCTGTTTGTGGTTACTAAACAATATATATTGTATGAACACTTTATCACATCAATTAATCTGTAATAATTTCATTATGGACTAATAATAAATATTTCTGTATTTCAAAAACAGTAAATTAACATTAATTTAAACATAAAATTTATATAGTTTTACTGTAAATTGCGTGATACAGGCAACTAGAATATAATAAAACTGTACATCTGGCACTTGCCGATACAGTTTGCCATATAATCTCCAGAATCGACTGACCGGACTGGTGTTCTAGAGACAAATTCCGAACGAATATAAGAATATTATAAAATAGCTATAAATATTAAGAGGGATTTTTAAACCACCGGTTAATCATTCTTTGAAGAACCCGCGGTTAGGTGAGATCCAGGTCATAACATGTAGGAAACTCTAAAGACCTTATGTGGTACACAATGGCTCAAAAAAAAATTGAAATTTTTGCGGAAGTGTATATTTTGCGAAAGAGAGGGGGAGGGAAGGGAATCGTTACCTTAGGACAGTACGCCACGGTAATTACAGGAAGAAGTAAAGGCCATCAATGTCTGTGTTCGGGAGAATTTAAGGCTGGCTTTTAAAGAGGTTTCTAGTTGTATTTATACCGATAGTGAGGCAGCGATTAAGGTACTACTATCAACAGGTGGATAAATCAGGCAAAATGGGACAATCTTGGAGGTCATTCTCATAATAAACGTCTTCTAAAAAAGGTCCCTCAAGGAGGACATAGAGGGGCAGTCTATAGGAGAATCACGGGCTCATTACAAAGAACTGTGGTCTGAAGGTGCACATGTACAGAATACGAATGTACCACGGAGAAACCTACAATTATGAGGTTATTGTCAGCAAGGGAATAAGAGTATTTGATCTTCAAGATTCTGAGGCCCTCCAGCAAAGTAAGGTAACATGTGAACTGCTAAAACTTATTAAAGACACTGACTGCCGTTCCAGAACCCAAGAGGCTTAGTTGCATAATAGGTCGCAACTAGCCTGGGGTTACATTATCCCTTAAAGTTAAATCTTACGTAGAGTTGAACCTTCTAACAGTATAGACACCATATTGACTGAGCAGCATGTTTTGTAAATCCATTATTAAAATAAGATCAAGATGTGATTTAGAGATAGGAAATACTCTAAAGACGAAAGTAGAATCACACAAACAAAAATATAAGCACTAAGACTTTTTCTGAAAGCAAACGAAGCAAATAAAGGACAAAAGTCTGAAAAGAACAGCTTATCAATTCCTAGATTTCAGATCTTTAATAATATCAGCAACTGGCTTTTGTGAAACAAAATAACGATATCAACGTTTCCGTATATAAAAAAACAAATATATTTTAAATAAATATATGCGTTATGTAAGTATATGATAAATTAAGTAAAATAAAGATCTTTATTGTAAATACCTATTATTTTAGTTTTCTAAATTAGAATCCTTTCGATATAGCTAGAATATAAATTACGTAATTAAGTGATTACAAAAAGACATATAATAATTTGTAGTTTTGGAACCGAAATCAAACATAATAAAAATTGTACAAATGTATTGAAAGTATAAAGACATTATTAAATTATAAATTATTAAATTACAATGAAAAAGTGTATTCATTCTACTAATAAAATTCAATTACGTTTGTAAGTATTATTTTTTTAAAGTAGGGACTTGTTTGACAACAAAACTACGTCACATTTGTATGCAATTACATTATTATTTTGAGTCATGTAGGGGGAAGTGTCTTACGCGCCTTAAGAAGCAGGTCTACATGCTTTTTGTGTGGGGTTGCTAAGCACCCTTTGAAACCCCTAACCCTCTTTTTCTGATGGCACAATCCAGTACAGGACTGTAAGAGCATTACTTCCTGCTCGTGTTTAGGCACTTTATTCCTTTGTATACCCACTGTTACTTATGTCTTAAATAGCTCCGGCCCATATAGTTCATTCTTCTCCACAGTAACTTTCTTTTTTTTTGCAAAATATTTTTGTAAAATGTAGCTCTTATTATTCTACCAGTATTTATTTTTGCTCATAATATTTTCAGAGTTATTTTTATCACCACAATTCTCAATGGTCTACATTTTTCTTCCACAAACGTCGCTATCTGAGGTGTTAATGCAGTGAGTGTATGCGAGGTTATCGTTTCTGGCTATTATTTTTGGAAGAGTCCACGTCTAGATCAAAGTTGTGTTACACAGTAATTAGTTAACCGCGCAGTAAAAAGTTATCCTCCTCCAAGGCATAGATGGGCAGAAGGGTTGAGCTGCCAGTTGATCCTCTCTTTGACATCTTTCTTATTTGATAATTTTTATGTTCCGCTTATCGTTTTTTGACTTTGTCAGACCATCTCAGATCTCATCACGGTCTTCTTAGTCTCGAGATAAAACGATCAATAAGAAAGATATTGGCGATAACTAGAATGACCATGACTAGATAGATGACTAGAGGTCCCGAATACAGTGCAACAGACGTTCTCCACTTTAAGGGTTCCTGCATTTCTTCTGCCAGAGAAAGATCACCAAAAGCTGCCTAACAATATTGTAGAAAGTCTGACTGACTTCCGGAATTTCCTCTTTGATGGTTTGGATCCTTCAATCTTTATGTTGGATCCAAACCATCAAAGATCATTGTATTTATTTCCTACAATGAAGAAACGTTTTTTTCTAATATTACTAGCTCAATCTATCCGTTTGATTTTAATGAAACCTTACTGACCTTTAGATACATTTTTTAAAATATTTTGACAATTTTATTCTTACTGAATTTATAACAAAATAGTAGTTTTTGAATGAAAACATCACTTTCTTAAGTCATAAATTTATTGTTCATTACAAAATAAAATAAAATCATTAAACACAAATAATGTATTGTTAAACAGCTGTTCAAACTTAGTTAAACAGATTAAACTAGTTAAACTGAATTTAGCTAAACCGATCAGTGTTAATTTTGCTTCACGTTTTAATATAAAGATTTGAAATTTTAAAATGTGATTTGTACATAAAAAACATTTAAATTCAATTTAAAATAAGACTTTATCAATGCTAACATATTTGACAATCCAACAAAATTCATATCACAATTCAGAGATTAATTTCCAAGTGTTGATCCATCAGCAAAATGTTCACTTTTAAATGGAAGTTGTTGGAAACAGGTAATTTTTTTAAAAATACAGCGGATCTAAAATTAAAAGACAAAATAATTTGAACAATATTACCGCGATGTTGTTATTTGAAAGACACGATTTAATTTCAGTAAGTTGAAACTTTCACAAAACATTTTGACGGTTTCCTTTAGAAGGGTGTGTACAAAAGTGATGCTAAATTAAAAAAAAATATACGTACTTCTTCATGTAATACAATGAATATAAACTATTCACATTCTACTGGGTGTCTTCCACTGCTTCTTAAATAGACCTTCCCAAGTAAAACAATTCGATTGGAAACTAAGTAATATTTCAAAGGTTATACACAGACCTCGTGTTATAAAGAGCGCTCCACGACAGCGCTCGTAACATTTTCCGCAGCTTCTTAAATAGACCTTCCCAAGTAAAACAATTCGATTGGAAACTAAGTAATATTTCAAAGGTTATACACAGACCTCGTGTTATAAAGAGCGCTCCACGACAGCGCTCGTAACATTTTCCGCAGCTTCTTAAATAGACCTTCCCAAGTAAAACAATTCGATTGGAAACTAAGTAATATTTCAAAGGTTATACACAGACCTCGTGTTATAAAGAGCGCTCCACGACAGCGCTCGTAACATTTTCCGCAGCTTCTTAAATAGACCTTCCCAAGTAAAACAATTCGATTGGAAACTAAGTAATATTTCAAAGGTTATACAGAGACCTCGTGATATACAGAGCGCTCCACGACAGCGCTCGTAACATTTTCCGCTGATTTAACCGGTAACCTTAATATTTAGAAACAAAATTATCAGACCAACTTTATAAAAAATGTTTCCTCTTTTTCCATAAACGGTCAAAATTATGATGATAGGTTTTGCATTTCAGCCAATATTACAGCAAGTTACCAGAAAACTACTCAAACAAAATTCAATCAGAGCTCTCCATTTTGAAACGGAAGAAAATGGAGCATAAAGAAAACTTTACACGTACATCTTACGGGTTTTACAAGGCCATACTTATTAAATACCACCACGTTTTATAAGGCCGGGTTTACCTTTGTACCAAATTTCAAAAAAATCGGCCAATTGGTTTGACCAAAACTGAGTATACTCGTCATTGCAAATCAGAGGCCGTCATCTTGAAACGGAAGTAAATTGAAAAAAATACACATACATCGTACGGGCTTTATACAACGTACCTTTGCACGAAATGAGTAAATACGTTTGGCCAAAACTGCGTTCATGGTTAAATCAGCCTCGGCCATCTTGAAGCAGAAATAAATGGGGAAAATACATACGTCATTTGTGCTTTATACAAGGTACCTTTGTATCAAATTTCAAACAAATCGTTCAATGCGTTTTGCTAAAATTGCGTACACTCGTTATTGTAAATCAAAGGCCACCATCATGAAACGGAAGTGAATTGGAAAATACACATACGTCGTTTGGGCTTTACGCAAGGAACCCTAATGTAAAATTTAAAAGCAATTGGTCAATGAGTTTGATCGAAAATGCGTAACAAACAAACAAACGAACATACATAGAAACTAAATGCCGAACGGTCAAGTTGAAGCAAACCTCGACGCGTGAAGTCAATAAGTTATTCATCTATTATCATCTAAGTGTGAGTATGGATTTACACACATTAACAACAATATTAAATCTTTCTCTGCCTAATAGGTAACCTATATTTCTGGGAAGTCCGGTTTAATTAACAAATTAAACAAGAAAAGCCAAAATTATGTCGTATTTAATATTCACGACAAATGCAGTTGGATTTGTTCAATGAATATTTAGACAGAAAAGCCAAAAACCGTTAAAATTGAACACGTTCCGAATGTTTTTCATTTGAACTCCACCCCACCCCTCTTAGAACAAATCATCTTGGATATTCTCGGGAGATATTTTTTTTAACAATTCCATTGGGGGAAGGGTTTGGGATTGTATTCGCCTCCCTTTTCAGTGGTAGTCGAGAGTGTAACTTGTTACAATGGAGATTTGTCATTTCGTGGATGGATAACGACAATCCGAGTAAGTTTTTGGATGACTTGCAACTAAAAATGTCACATTAACGTATTCTTCTACTTCACCAGAAAACAAAGGGTAATAAAAAAGTTACAGTTATTACATTAGAAATTGATTTTTCGTTTTCTTGAATAAATACAATATACTTAAATATATCTGTGTGAGTTTTTTAAATATTGCTGAACACTAAACTACTTTCCGATTTTGAGCATGTTATAGTGCGCCCGTATTTTAACATAATATCAGAATAATACGTTTTACAATACCGAACTAAAACTTTGATACAAATCATTTCATATCAACTTTCGATATACGAACTACAGTATATTTTCGATATTTTATCTCATGTTTTATTTCTTTTGTATCCTTCATTTTTTTCTCTATAACTCTGTTAACTTTCATAAAATTCTACTCAAATACCGTTTAAACTTCTGCGTTTATCTAAACATTTTTATGGAAAAAAGTGCTATAAAATTAAAGTCCCTAGAGCACTAAGGTTCTATATAAATACAAAATTGTTGTATTGCATAACGAAACAAAGCTGTTATGCCATTGAATAAATTATTACAATTAACATTAAAACGTTCCATGTTATGAAATAATTGGATTTAGGCCAAACGTAATCTGTAGCTAATCGCTTTGAAATAATCATTCAAAATAATCTATATTATAATTAAACAATAAACAATTCTTATAAAAGATAATTAGGTATAAAATATACGCATTTTTTAAAAATATATTTGATAATTTGATCCGTTTTGTTTGAATTATTGATTAGTTTTGCATGCACGCAAAATAATTATAAATTCAGAATAAGTTTATTGTGTTCGGTAAATGTTTAGTAGATCACAAATATTGTTTAATGTAAAAACATTTTCATTGTCAGTGGAAATCTTAATATATAAAAGAAGAAGTCCTGACTGACTGATTCATTATCAACGCAGAGCCAAAATTATTTTAGCTAGCGACTAGGAATTTTCAGGGTACATTTATGTTACCGTATAGGCACTAAGAAAGGATTTTGCAAAAATTTGATTTTAACGTCATTAAACTACTTACCCAGTCCAAATTTAATAATCAACGTACAGCCAATACTATTATAGCTAGAGAGATGACATTTTCAAGGTACCTTCTTACAACAATGTAAAGGTGCACTAAAAAAAGGATGTTGTAAATATTTGATGCCATTAAACTACTTACCCAGTCCAAATTTAATAATCAACGTATAGCCAATACTATTATAGCTATAAACTTGAAATTTTCAGGGTACTTTCTTACAACATTGTAGAGATGCACTCAGAAAGGATTTTGCAAAAATTTGATTTTGACGCCATTAAACTACTTACCCATTCCAATTTTATTAATCATCTTACAGCCGAGACTATTATAGCTACAGACTTGAAATTTTCAGGGTACCTTCTTACAAACATGTCGAGATGCGCTAAAAAAGGATTATGCACAAATTTGATTTTAGCGCCATTAAACTACTTATCCAGTCCAACTTTAATAATCAACGTATAGCCGAGACTATAGTAGCTAAAGATTTGAAATTTTCAGGGTGCACCACAGGGTGCACTGAAAAAAGATTTTCCAGTATTTAACCCCTAAAGAGGTAAAAATGAGATACAACAATTTTTATTGGAAAAAATATAGTTTTCATCTGACCTTCTTAAAACGGAACATAGTTACTCTTAGATATAAGTAATGAAATATATTTTTCACCATTTCTCAAAACTCATCCCCTAAAGAGATTGAAAGAGTGTAGACAATGTAAAAAGGGGTATGCAATTTTTTATTGAAAAAATATTTATTTTGGATCGAATAATCTAGAAATATTATTTCAAACACAAATAATGAAACACATTATTCAAATTTTTCCGAATGCATTCCCTAAAAGATTAAAAATGTAAAAAAGAGGTAGCCTATAATTGGAGAAAAAGAGTGTTTTCATTGGAGAACAATATTTTTATAGGATTTTCTTAAAATTAAACAAAATATTCTAAAACACAAATTAGTATACACGTAATTGAGCATTCCCCCGAATTCCTCCCCTAAAATGACAAAAATATAAAAGAGGTATAAATGTTTGTATTGGAGAAAAATATTTTTTATCAGATTTTCTTAAATTTGAATGGAATACGTTTGAATAAAACAACATATTCATGTTATAATATTTTTTCATATTCACTGTAAAATAATCACGAATTTAGATGATCACGCTTTTATTAATATACTTTTTTATTATTACATTACTGAAACTGTTTAAGTTTCGTGAGCGAAGCCACGACGGATAATGCTAGTAATTATAAATTTTTAAATTATTTGCACTGGTTTAAGTAAAATATTTGACGAATTTAAAAGAGTGTTAATTCAAAATCTGGACTTGTAATACAATCACAAGCTATTTTATATTTTAGCTTTTGGTTTCATTGAAGCGTAATATTACTTGTAAAGAACAGTCTAGAACATAACTGTTTAGAAATTAGTAATTATGGATCAATAAATCTTTTGATCCAGACACAACAAAATTACGAATGATACGTAATCGTTACAACAAAAACAGGTTTTGTAATTTCACTGTCTTATTTTTCTATATTATTGTTTTACAGTTTAAATCTACAAAATTTAAATTTATCGTAATTAACCATTATTTTATCGTTACCTACTTTGTTTGTAAATTACCAGCTGCTATTACCGCAATAAAAAGCTTCCATTGTACAACTAATTCTCGTAACTACTAGTACTGTAGATTGGTTCTAGAGTTTGAACAATCTCTTGAATAGCTTATAAACAAAAAATCATTGATGTCCAAGAAATTAAACAGACTCCTCCCGGCATGAGCCCCACAATTGACTTACAGTTTCTCATAAATTCCTACCTTTTCCAATACACTCTCAGATCACACTGTACTTAACGAGTCTCTGTTCTTCTGAGTTGCCCTCCAGACATGGCTCATACTGTCCTTCTACGTGTCCCTGGGTAACCGTTACCTAGTCTTGGAGTACTGGTTTTATAAGTAATTTTGTCACAGCCCTATAAGTGTTGAGTTTTTCATCTCCAAGGTTTCATCCCTTGGAGGTTTTCTGCTTCCAGATTTAATTTTAAGCTCTTTGAGACCTCCTCCTCTCCTCTCAGTTTGCACGTTTGTACTTACTGGTATAAGGTGTTGATCATATCCCTCACTTTTCCATTAGGTTGTGGATAGTCCACTTAGTATCACCGAAGTTTGCTGCGATTCACTGCTTGTGGGTACAATGGAGTTAAACATCCTTTGTTTCCTTCATCTTTAAGCAATTTCCTTTCCTCAGGTCCACTTTTGATAGATCCTTACGTTTTGTGGGTTTGAAAGATTTTTTTCAGCGAATAAATAAATAAATTTATTTCACACCAGTAGATAGGGAAATTAAAAGTCTTTCACGTGCATAGGTAAAGCTAAATTAAAATAGAGGTCGCCTGTTATCCAGAGCTTAAACTAAGCTCCCCCTCAGCGACGCAGTATCCGGTTTACGCTGTTCATTCCGGTTTGGCTTGGAACTTTGATCAAATACTTTTGTATAAAATTAGAACATCTGCTTGAGACTTGAAACTTACGTATAAGTAAATGTGCTTGAAAATTTGATTAATGATTACAAAAAATGTACTGTTTTTTTAATGTCAAAGACGTGTTTGATATGGATTGTAAATAATATTAGTTTAAATTTACGGAATGAAAGACTAAGTATTTTAGCGGTACTTCAGCAAAATGCGACAGTAACTTTCAAATTGTTTTCATTTTAAAGGATTTTGGACAACAATTACTTCTTAAATTAAGTTGTTCTTGAGATAATCGAAAATTACACGTAGAAGATAATTTCATCAAAGTACCTTCTGTATGTACGTGCAATACATTACAGTAAAAATCACACAGATATATAAACAAAATTCACTTGTTTAAACTAAGATGAACAAGTTCGATTTTATAAAGGGATAAAACCTTCAAATCGATATATTTTACGATCACTATAATTTCTGTATACTACATGTGTAGGCAATAAAAAAGTATGAGTGTGAGAGCGTGTTTACGTTTGATAGAACATAAAATCAAATTGTTGGCATCGCTTCAAATATAACTTGCCGAAATTAATTCAAATATACTGTAAATGTTTCGTAACCATACACTGCTATAACTAGTTTTAAATAAAATAATTGGTTTTACTGCATTGTGTGCTCTATAAAAACTAACACATGTTCACGTTGTTACTGCATTAATTGTTTCATAATTTTAAAACATTTAAGAGTATAAAAGCATTTTAATTTGTATTGTTAATTTGGAATAATAATCTGTGTTAGTACATTAAATGGAAATTTATTCATTAGCTGTACAATAACTGAGTGTAATTCGTGTATTGTTTATTCAATATTATAATAAATAATTATGTTACAAACCTTACTGCATCAGTCGATATATTTATAAACTACAAAAATATCCGGTTTGAATGCTATTGTTTGAATGTACTTATATTTATTTAATAACGTTTAATGTTGTCTTGTAAAGACAAAATATATAGAGAGAAAGAGAGAAATAGTTTCGGGAAAAAAAACAACTGTACAAACCTTTACGTATCATTTTAAGAACAAAATTTAAAATCCATGATAATAATTTAAATAAGAAGCAACAATAGATTTTGACGTTCCATGACCTATTAAAAACCATGGAAAGAAAATCGATTAGTGATTTATGTTACTTACATGAGTAATCATAGATAAGGTGAATCGAGGAAATATGTAAAAACCAGAACAAGATGAAAATATTTTTTAAAACTAATTTTCAATATAAAAAATACATTACGACAATACAACGTTAAAATACTACATATATATTGTAATATTAATATAGTATTAATATAAAATAGTATATATATAATATTCATCCCTTAAAAGGAGAAGGTATATATCAGTCTATTTATATAAAATGTGTTTTTGGTTGGATATTTTGAAATTTAATATAAATACTCACAAACACAAATAATGAATATTTATTTCATTTTTAAATTTCATCTATTAAACGAAAAAAAATTTGTGTTCAACGTCCGACTATTGTACACTCTTGGGCTAATTCAGACGATGATTTGTAACGTAGGAGACGGTTAAAAGGGTATAAAAATCGTTATAGAGTTTTTGGTCGGGAACATTTTCATCCTCTTGATTAGTACTTTGGAACACAAATACTGAAACACGTATTTCAGAATTTTATCGAATTTATCCCTTATAAGGATAAAAAAGTAGAATAAATGTTAATATTGGGAATATTAATTCCTTATAACATTTTTATAAATCACTACATTAATACTGTATTTGAAATTTTTATTTGTTTTAAAAACAAAGTATATGTTATTTTGTTTTGCTGAGTGAGTGCAATATATATATATATATATATATATATATATATATATATATATATATATATATATATAAGTTATGGTATGGTTTCGAGGATGTCGCTTTTTAAAAACAACTTTTTATTAATTACAATAAAATTTTAATATGCACTTAAAACTTATTATAATTATTTAAGTTCGTCTCATATGCATTGAGATGCGAACTGAGTGAAACCTCGATTCACACTGAGCTTCTGCTCTTTCTTCTCTAGGTACATGAAAATGCTTACTGTGTTAAAAGCTAAACTGTCAGCATTAAATATAGCTAAGTCTAACACTAAATCTAGCAAAGTTTACAATAATTGTCTATATAACTCCTCCATCCCTAAACAACACTTCCGGGGGTGGTTGAGTGCTGGGTTGACATTGGTCTTTTCCCGAAAATCTTTTAAACCCAATATAAATAATCACCAGGAGAAGACTTCCGAATATGATGATGGTCCAAATGCTGATTTTTGTTGTAATAACTGAATGTTGTTGAATTTTTGATATAGCGTCTAAATTAAATGATACAATTGTTTATCTTGATAAAGAATTGAATCATTGTTGGGTCTGATTAAGTAGATCCCTCGAAGTGTAGTTGCTGTAGTTTCCTTTTGAGGTAAAATTGCCAAATATTGGTTCATTTCAGGAATCCATATTAAATTTTCAGGAATCTCCAATGCAGAATATTTGTAGCTGTCCGTCTTGCCGGATTGTATTATAGATGTTTCACAATCAAGATTATAATTAGTTATTTGTTCCAATGAGCATAGAGATTTTGAATGAATTTTGTTCTTACAATTACTGTTTAAACCTAAGAGTTTAACCTTACCTAACTTAGATTTAGACATTAACATATATTTTACTCTAGGAATTATAGTTATATATCCTGATTCATATTTGGTTGGTACAAATAACAACTTATAAATATTATAGTCTATTTCATTTACAATAAGCAATTTCAGCAAATATACTATTTCTTTAGCTCTAATTTTACAACTTACGTCTATTACACTTTCAAATGCCCACATATTTTCTATTTATGGCTCTAATGATAATTTATTATTATAGAACTGATGATTTTTTTATATTTCACAGAACAATTATTTTGTGGAAATTATACTTGATTGAAGTATACCTAGTTTTCTTAATATTAACTTTATTTTCTACATAAATTATCTCTAGCTTATCTTTAATTACTCCCTGAAGGAAGAGGAGGGACCTGAAACAGGATTTATAGAAGGATCATTAGATTTTGGAATTTTACTGATTTTCCTTGGTCTTTTAATTTTTGATAGATGGATTTTTGTTTGGTGTTAGGTGTCTCCTTTAATTTTTGCCGTTTTTAATTCTGCGTTTACTGAAGTAACTTCTTCTTTATTATATTTGTTTTTAGTTTTACTTTGTTTCTGTACAGTTTTGACATAAACATCAGATGGAATTTCGGGTACTAATTCTCTATTGACATTTCTTTTAGTTAAAATATTTTCCTTTGTATTTTGGTTTGTTTCTCTAATAATCTCATACAATCTTTGTGTCCTTTCTTTGTGGGTGGCAACGTAATCATTCATAACTTGTCTCTCAACGTCAATATCTAAAAGTGAATTGGAATTTATGTGTCCATTTAAAATTTCAAACGGAGTTAATTTCGTTACAGAATGTATACTGTTGTTGTAGGCGATTATTGCATATTTTACTTTATTTTTTATTGTTTCATTTTTAAATTCAGATTGGTTGTTTAATAATCTTATATGTTCTATTAGTGTAGAATGTAATCTTTCTCCCATCCCATTCGATGGTGGATGTTGTGTGCTTAATTTTTATTTTGTGTAAATCCATCATTTCTTTTACTAACCTGTTATTAAATTCCACGCCGTTATCTGCTACTATAACTTCTGGTATGCCATGATGAGAAAAGAACTCCAAGAATTTGCTGACTATTTCGACAGCCTGTGCACCTGCAATACAATACATCTGCGCAATCTAGAGAAGCTATCAACAATGCTTAGAAACTTTTGCTTATCAAGCGTAATACTGTCCACGTGCATTATCTGTAGTGGTCTCGTAGCTGTTGGTGTTAAATTCATTTCTAGCTTTAAGGGTATCCTCTCGTATTTTGTTTTTAAGCAAATGTCACAGTTGTTTACAAAATTTTGAATATGATTTTTTATATTTGGCCAATAATATCTCCTTTTTATTTGTTCGTATGTTTCCTGAATTCCACGATGGTTGGTTTTCCCTACGTGATAATTTTTTATGATTTCCTGAACCTCTTCTTCATCGGTTATGTCCACTAATTTTGTGGTGCACTTAATTAACCATAGTTGCGAATTTTTAAAATGTCTGGCTATGCAAGTTGCAAATTTTTCATAAATATCGTTTTCAAAGTATATACTATATTTTATATTTGGTATTAAATATTGTTTTACAAAATTTACGGCATCATTATCGAAATTATTTTTAGATATCTCTACAATGAATCTTGTTTTACTGTTGTTAAATAATTTTTGTATTTTTACTTTTTTGGGGTTATAGTTTACAAGAGATATTATTATTTGGTTTTTTCCAAAATTAACAGGTTCATCCAAAATTGGCATTTCAATGACTGTGTTACCTTCATAATTTGAATGTAACGTCTGGTCGTTATCTTCAGCGTTATCTTCTGCTGCTGCCAAGTCGACTAAGATATCTTCCGTTTCATCTATGTTGGCTAACATCGATTGAGCATAGTCTACTTCTGGAAGTCCTTCCTCTAATTCCGGAAAATATAAGTTTACTGATTCTGCTACTGTTTGCTGAATGTCTTGATCGGTTGTTGATCCTGAGTTCACTGGACTGGTATCGCTAACGTTTAGTTGTATTCTAGAAAGTGCGTCAGCGTTTTGATTTAACTTGCCCTTTTATACACTATTTGGTAATCGTATTCTTCTAATTTAAGTCTCCACCGAAGAAGTTTAGAATTTTGTTCTTTGACTGAAAAAGCCATTGTAAAGGTTTATGGTCCGAATAAATTTTGAATTTTCTTCCGTAGATATAGGGCCGAAAATATTTAGTTGCCCATACTATAGCAAGTAATTCCTTTTCTATCGCCGAATAATTGACTTCGCTATCACTTAACGTTCGACTCGCATAGGCTATAGGTAAATCAGCTCCGTTTTTATTTTGGCTAAGCACTGCTCCGATCGCAAAATTACTAGCATCCGTAGTTAAATTAAATTCTTTTTCAAAATCTGGATATTGTAACAAAGGTTCATTAGATAATATATTCTTGCAAGTTTCAAAACAATTTATATAATTTGGATCGTCTATTTTGATTGTTGCACCTTTTTTCAAACAGTTTGTAAAAGGTTTAGTAATTCCAGCAAAATTTTTAATAAATTTTCTATAGTATCCCAATAGACCTAAAAATCCCTTAATTTGTTTGGTGGTTTTTGGAATTGGGTAGTTTTTAATTGCTTTCACTTTATCTGGATTTGGTTTGACACCTTCTGCTGTTACTAAGTGACCTAAATACGCTACTTCTTTTCTAAGAAATTCGGTTTTGTCTAACTGAATTTTAAAATTTGCTTTTCTTAGTCTGTCAAAAACTTCCCTAAGTCTTTGTATGTGTTCTTGGAGACTGGTCGAATAAATTATGACGTCATCTAAATATACTAGGCATGTTTCATTTTGAATTCCCCTTAAAACATTGTTCATAATTCTCTGAAATGTGGGAGGACTGTTTTTTAGACCAAAAGGCATTCTTAAGAATTCGTAATGTCCGGTTTCTGTTGAAAATGCTGTTTTTTCTACACTGTCTGGGTCCATTTCCACTTGGTGAAATCCTGAAGCTAAGTACAATGTCGAGAAATATTGAGATCGTCCTAATTTGTCTAAAATATCTGTTATATTCGGTAAAGGAAATCGGTCATCAATTGTTTTTGAGTTTAGGCCTCTGAAGTCTATTACTAGTCGAAATTTTTGTTTACCGTAGGCGTCCTGCTTTTTGGGTACAATCCAAACTGGAGAGTTCCACGGGGATTGAGAAGGTTGAATAATTCCCTGATTCAGCATATCATCAATTTGTTTGTTAACTTCGTTTTTATAAATTTCTGGATATCTGTAGTTTTTAGAATATACGGGAATTTCGTCTGTGGTTCGAATTATATGTTTTATTTGATTAGTGAAGGTCAAGTTATTTCCGTCAACATGAAAAATATCTGCGTACTCTTGTACTAATTTAGTAATGGCAATTTTTCTTCCGAATTCATGTGTTCTACTCTAATTTTTGACAAATCAAAAATATTTTTCCGACTTTTGTAATCAGTCATATTAAAATTAATTCTATTGTCCAATGTTTTTGGTTCATAAATATTGTAATCACTTAGGGGTTCTAATTTAAATCTTTCATTTATAGTCAATTTAATATTTCTTGTTGTGTTGTTAGTAATAGGACAAAGAGCTTCGCCGTTACGTACTGTTACTAAACATTGAGGAATTTCTAACCCATTTATTTGTTTATATGGTAACACTCCTTCACCGTTATTTATATTATTTACTGAAATTTTCATAATTTGACTGGTTCTAGCTTGTACTATGTAACTTGAAATTTGTTGTTTAACAGAGTCTGTTCTTTTTTTTGATACGTCTTCTTCCGTGTTAAAATAGTGAATAGGAATCTTCTTACCACACAAGGTTAGCTTATTATTTATAAAATCTAAATTTATTCCCAAATCTTTAATGTTATCCAAACCTAACAATAGATCAAATTGTTTATGGAAGTCAAAAAGGTAAAATTTCATTTCCTTTTTAAATAACAAAGGTAGTTTACAACTAAAGTTTTCTCTTGAAACGCCATGTGCAGTGGTTACTTCAAAGGGTTCTTTAATTATACTTGTTTTAAAACATTCTAGGCCTAATGATTTTCTTATAAAAGATCGTGTACTACCTGTGTCGATTAATATTTTAAAGTTAGTATTCGGGTCGTATATAAAAGGTAAGTGATTGTTATCACTCCTCAGATTCATTATCGAAAATCGGTTCCTGAGTTGGTCATCTCTAAAAAATTATTCTTTTCGGATTGTGAGATTAAGTGGTTATCTTCACAGTCTTCGTCAGTGTGGTTGTAGTCAAAACATTGTTCTTCCGAATTCTCGTCTGTTACATCCTGGTCTGATAAGGAAATATTAGGTATTTGCCTCGTCAGTTCGTACATCGCGTGGTCATCGCTTTCTTGGTCAACCTGCTTGCCGGTCATCTGGTATAACTTATTTTGTCTAATCGCGGTGCCCGTTTGTCTAGTCGAAATGCTCATTGGCGTGGGTCGATAACTTTGATATGTTTTTGGAGTATAATTAGTTACGAAATGTTTTTGTGTCTGATTGTAAGGTTGTCTGTGTCCATAGTTAGAATTGGGTTGTGGTGGTTGATGCAATTGTTTGTAAGGGTTTTGTTGAGACTGATGGTTAGGTATTGGTTTACGGATTGGCATATATTGGTTTTTTGGTGGAATGTTGGAACGGTTTGTTTGGAATAATTCGTTTTTTCTAAACTGGAAATCGTTTGTAAGCATGTTAAGTGCCTCACCCAAAGTTGTGGGATTTTTCGTTCTCATAAGAGAACCTAATGGTTCCTGTAGCCCTCTTAATAAAACTCGTAGAGCTAATTTTTGGACGTAATCGCATAGTACCAAATGGTTGCCTACTTCTTTATTTACAAAATATGCTATTTGCAGGTTTAACAATTTTTGTATTCTGTCATAGAATTTAAATGGTGATTCATTGACTTCTTGTTTTAGTTCAGCCATTTCGAGATTTAATGTAAAGCAATCTCTTTTGTCTGAATAACAAGATAAAAGTGTTTTCCTTACATCTAACCAAGCATAACTATTAGAACTTACAACTAATTCTAAAGCAGATCCTTTTAACTTAGCTAAAATCGTTGACATCAAATATTCATTTTGAAAGTCTTCGGGATTACCAGCTACATAAAATTTAGCAACTATTTTGTCACAAATTGATATGAATCTACTTAACATTGTAGGTTCTCCAGAATATTCCGGAATCATATCTAGATATTCCTTCTTTAAAACAGGAGTTGCCATTGTAAAAATTTAATTTAATTATTATTTAAAGTTAAAATGTTATAAATAACTAAGGATAATGTATACAGATTCACAAAGGTTATTCTTCTTTGTATTATTTACAAAATCCAAAACTCTATGCTCATTGCGTGATGCACTGAACTTTTACACAATTTTTTCACTTCACTTTGGTTCGGATGTAGATGTTCACTCTACGGTTGCAAATATTCACTTTGCCGGTTGGTTGTGTTCAATTTAGTAATATGCACTTATTAAATTAAACGGTTGGTCTTTTGTTCGACACTTCGGTTAACAGTTGAAACTGAAAAAATTATATGCACTAATTTTCCCGAAGTGTCCTACCGACTGCGCCAGTTATGGTATGGTTTCGAGGATGTCGCTTTTTAAAAAAACAACTTTTTATTAATTACAATAAAATTTTAATATGCACTTAAAACTTATTATAATTATTTAAGTTCGTCTCATATGCATTGAGATGCGAACTGAGTGGAACCTCGATTCACACTGAGCTTCTGCTCTTTCTTCTCTAGGTACATGAAAATGCTTACTGTGTTAAAAGCTAAACTGTCAGCATTAAATATAGCTAAGTCTAACACTAAATCTAGCAAAGTTTACAATAATTGTCTATATAACTTATATATATATATATATATATATATATATATATATATATATATATATATATGATTTGGTATATTAACGAACTTAAAAACTCGTTTCTTTACTTATTAATTCAACATTTCTGCCCTACTTACTGGAAGATTTTTGTTTCAGTAAATATAGTCTTTGAGTTCAGGTTAGTATTTTCTACTGAAAGTACATTATAATATTTTTATTTTAAAATTACTTTAAAAATAACTTTCAAAAGTAATATCGAAACTTTCATTTGCATAAACGCATTGTATGAAACAGCGTGGTGCAACACTGGAACAATAGCTCATGATTTACTACAGCCTTGTAACATAAATATACAAAAATAACTTTATAAAAGGTAATTGTATTTCAAAGCGTCAAAAATGGCGTAAATTAAATTCAATCTTCATAAAAAAATATTAGAATGGAGATAACGGGTAAAACCGTTTGTGAAAATAAAAACCCATCAAGCGCAGAGTGAACCCTTTGACACCACGCCCTTTCAAGATATTGTCGTAGTGTTGGTATTACTGCTCAGAGTTGTGCCTTCTGGATATAATGTGCCAAATACTTCGCACAATGGCGTACAGTATTTGGATTAAAACATACGAGTATATTTGTAAAAAAAAATCTTAGTTATTTTAAAGATTACCTTATAACAGTGAAAAGTACTTCTTACCCAGTTTTAGGTAAAAATTATAATCAGATAAACGGAAGTAAATAAAGAACTTACTGTGAAACAAATAGTGTACTTGTTTAAAGTATACATTAATTAAAAATTAAAGTTTAATTTTAGTCTTAAAAATTATTAAAAATTTAATTTTAGTTTCAAACCGAAAACGTAAGAAAAACCCATAGAAAGTAATGTATAAATTGGTACAATGAAGTAAAGAGAAGTTATTATATTTTAACTAATTATTTACTTACAATATTTGTGCAATGTACATTGATTCAAGAATTGGACCTCAATTTTATATATATCGATGTGGAAAATTATCTTCAAGCATATTTTAAATACAGATACAACTGCGAAATTTAAACATACATTTTTATAGTAGTAATCATATGTGTATATATATATATATGCTCGCTTCAAGGGGGAGAGAGAGAATGCGCGGGCGCGTGTGTGTATGTGTTTTCTGATAACAAAAACTTGTATTAAATTATACATAAATTATACAAGAATGAAATCCCAAAGAGAGCAGGGGTAAAATGGACGGAGGAGCGGAAGAGGATCTATGGGGACAGGATGAGGAAGGTGTGGAGGATTAGAAGGAACAAGGCATGAGTCGGAGTGCTTTGCTTGATCCAACAGGGTATACACGCAAATTATATATATATATATATATATATTCACAATATTCAGCCCTTAAAACGAGAAGGTATATATATATATATATATATATATATATATATATATATATATCACCTTTATATATAAAATGCGTTTTTGGTTGGATATTTTTAAAATTTAATATAAATACTCACATGCATATAAAATGTATGTAACTTTTGCTACATATTGTTGTAGCTACTTAAAAAGCAACAATAAACTTTATAAATATTAGTAAATATAAATTAATAAATATTGAATAATCAAAATTTTATTCCTTTTTAAATATTCTGTGGTTTTATACTTAAAGTTTAAATGTGTAATCTAATCATTAGCCTTAGTTTGTTTTCTTATCCGAACAGGAAAAGCATTTTACTGTTTCCTTTCTTGGAATTTCATTCTTAAGAAAATTTCCAAAAAACGAATTCCTTCCAATCTAATACTGGTACTATTTTCCACGTTTTATTTATTTACTCTTTCATAAGTTCACTTAGTTAAGTCATTTTACATAACAAATTAATGTTTTCCTATTTACACTTATTTTGTTTTGTTTTGTTTTTGTTTTGTTTTTTGCATATCGTGATCTAATTTTAGTATCACTTTATACTTCGTTTTGTGTCATTGAAACTAAATTATAAATTTGTTCTCTTTTGAGGAGAAAATGAGGAAGTACACGCTAACTGAGGTTTCCTTTTCTTACGGAAACTTCAATTTAACTTTGTTCTCTCTCTCTCTCTCTCTCTCTCTCTCTTCTTCAGGAAATAAATTGCTCCCATCCAATTTATTTACGCTCTGCAACGTTTCTAATGCAATTTTGTTAAAAGTACACTTTACAATTATATATAGTCTGTACATAACCTTATCGATGTTGATTCATTTAGTCATTCTCTCACTGACGACATATCTTTATGTACAGTCTCAATCAAAATTAATCTGTGCATGAAATTTGACACCCATGTCGACTTGGTAAAAACTTCAACAAGTTATTAAATAAAATGTTTAAACATAGATAACATTTGTAAAATTTGTTAGTAATGAATGATACTTTTTATAATACAATTTGTATAGTGTTGATACAATGTGTTGATACAACTCTTACATTTTTAGGATTAAGAACATTTAAGTTATTAACACTTTGAAAAACTTTACACTTATTATAATAGCATTTTCAAATTATTTTTATCCATTTATTTTCATTTTGTTAGAGCAAAAATAATAGGTAAAAATATTTTTTGTGTAAAGTTACCCCTAATAATTAGGGAAGATTCAATTGGTAATATTTCAATACAATAAGTAAAATGAAAAATCAAAATAAAATATTCGTGTTAGTAACAAAATAAAGGAAAATATTACAATCCTTATGTTTAGGATAGAATTGAATAAAATTGTTTGTTTCTGTTAAATGAATCGTTGTAAGAAATAAAACAATTTTTAATATTATTCTTTACAAAACAAAAACAGTTTTTTCGTATTTTATTATATTGTGTAAACTGAGGTTATAGGAATAATTTGTTAAACACGTAAGTATTTTGTGAAAGATGTATTGAAGTTTAACATACTGTATGTTAAACTTCAACAGTGTTTGTTTTCTTAACTAAATAATTAGACATAATTTTAATTCGTCACGTTTAATTCGACAAGTTTTATTCGACACTTTTTATTAGGGAAATTGTTTCACATTACTTTTGTATCGATGAATTCATAGTTTTTATCAATTAAACCTTTTTTAAAAAATGTTATAATTATTCCGAGTATAAAGGTGTTTCATAGCCAAAAAAATATCTTAAATAACAGAAAATCAAGTTACACATATTTTATTAATAATAACTATTAAATATTATTGTTTGCCTAAAATGTTTTTGCATTATATTTCTTATGTAAATAGTTAAAATAGTTCTTTTGAATAAATATATCTGTTCTAGGATGTACATCTGAATAAATACATTTGAATAAATACATCTGTTCTAGGTCAATAGAAAAACATTCTGTATGAGTTTGACGTATATTGCTAAGTTTGCAAGTTTTGCTCCTGAAATAAGTAACACAATACATTGAGCACTGAAGTAGAATAAAAGTGCGATCGTGCAACAGAATGATTTAGGAATCTTAAAATTATTTCAAGTCGAAATATACAAACCAAATATGAAAACTTATTTTTAAAATAATTATGTTGTAGTGCTTCAAGGAAATTCTATGTAAAAAACGTAAGCAAGATAAATGATCAAATATAATAATCAATATGTAAGGTGACAAAATTATATTCATATACCTGTGAGTTAAAAAATATTTTGATAATGAATTTGTTTGAAATACGTACATCAACAACTCAAACGTAAAGTATGGGTCTTTAACGGAAAACCTGTTATCGACATAAAAAAGAAATTATATATTTTTATCCATATTTAATACACTTAGGATCTTACCCTAAGTATTGTATTCCTACTACAATTTATTAGTGCGTCTCCGAGTGGAACTGTGATGCGGTTGAATCAGAACTACACGGAGGTGAGTCAAAAATTTGACAATTATTTCTCGAGTCACACGAGCACTGTGGTATGTTGAGGTATAATAATGCCTTTTAACTAAGAACAGGAACGGTTTTGCAATGTTATTAGCCTTAATTTTTTTTTGTCCCAGTTCTATGTGTTGTTTTTTGTTCTCTTTTCTCTTCTTCTTTTTGGCACAAAACGTTCTCTTAGCTTCCATTTTCCCTAACATCCACAGATCTTGATCCCATCCCTCTCTTTCATTTCCTTATTAATTACTTCTCTCCAACTAAGTTTCGGTCTTACTCTTTTTTTGCGACCATTTTAAAATTTCCATTTCTAAATTTGTTTTTAGCTGATCTAAAAAATCGACACAAACAACGAATTTTTTTCACCGAAAAAATTGTCATTAAATTTTCATTATAATAATTTTGCTCGAAATATTTTCCAAACAGTTAATACACAGGTGATCAATCCATGCTTTATATTTTAGTTGTATATTTATAATTATAGTAAACCAAAACTATGTAGGTAAAAATAAATTTACCTTCCTGTTATTTTAGCTTTGTGGAAATAAGCATGATATCTATATTATAGTAAACAGTTTCTTAGTTGTGTTATAGTAAAACTTTTATATTATAGTATAGTAGTTTTACTCTATATTATATATTAAAACTGTTCTTTAGCACATATATAAAGTTTGTTTGTGTTAGTTAAACTTTTTTGCGATAAACGGTACCAAATTTAAGATAAAATATCTATCCCCTAGTAACAATTCTGCGGTTCTTAAAATATTGCCATTGTTTACTCATATTAAAGAAATTTTAACCAGTTTCTTATATTCGGGAATCAATCTGATCACTGTCTGTAGTTTAACTAATTTGAAAACTTTTAAAGGATGTATTTGTTTCAACATTATCGTAAAATGAGATTTTAATGTTAAATAAGGAAAAAATACCTACTGTATACGATCAACAATAGTTTAAAAATTACAAAATCAATTCTAAAATTATTTGAACACTTACCCTGTTTACAACTGTTTATGTTTTTAGTTATTAAACGACCCTCGTACATTACAAACACAATTATTTTTTAAGATCAAATTAATCTTTCAGCTCTTTAACGACATAATGGGCTCGTTTTGCATACTAAGCACCGCATTAGCCTCAATTGATGTCAGTGAATATATTCGGTACGTTCATATTTAAATGACGTGTTTCTGGAATGTATATTCCCTGTTATGCATGACATGGATAATTTATTGGTTCAACTAATGAAGGTTAATGTGGGGTTCAATAAAACACTTGGCTCAGGTTTTACTTGCTATAATATGTAATAGTTACAATACTACACTCTGTTGCAGTACGGATCTCTTTCAAACCTCTGTTACACTAAGTTTTATTAAACAAAAGAACAGTTAAGTGACTTAAGGACAACTATAATGTAAAGGAAAACTTTTAGTAACAACAAGAATGTGTAAATGGCGAAAGTAATTAAAGTAATTGAACAAGTTTTCTTATGGAAATACAAATACAAAATAATACTTCTTAAAGCATTGAAAAGTAACAGCAAAATGTAAAAGCCAAACCCGCCCCCAGAGCGTGCGTTATTGTCGTCGGGTCCTAATGACGCTAAGCTTAATGGCCTCCGTTCAAAAATAATTCATGCTCTTACCACAGTCTAATACTCCATTACATTATAATGGTTAAAACTTTCGTGGTTTTTACATTTATGCTAACTTTAAATATTTAATATGTTCTTGTTTTAGCCGACATATATTTGTGTATCTTTATATAATCATGGTACTGAATATTTAAACAATAATAATTATTCATTTGGTAAACAAGAAGTCTGCTGTATTTGGAAAAAAACATTTTATTTCCAAACATACGTTGATAGACTATTTATTTATTGTTAATATTTTCGTTTTTTTTGTTGAGATTTTTAGGTTTTGTTAGGTTTGTGATCACTTGTTGCAAAAAGCTTCTTGATTTACCTCAACGAATTTTAGCAGTCTAATGATTAGATCATTTTGTTGGAGTCCTCAGAATCCTTTGTCAGTATTCTGGAAGCCAAAAGCTCTTTGCCTCCTGCTGGCAAAACTTCACAATCACGTATTATAGTTTTCTCTTTCTTCCTGCATAACCTCATTTACCATGTAATGAGTCTCATGGTTTTCGTGAATTGCTCTCTGTATATGATCTCAATGTTCCTGTCTGACAGCTGTACAGTCCTGCAGGCACGTTCCCACCAGCACCGTTATCTCAGTCCTAAAAAGGCTTGCGTTTTTCACTTCCTAGATTTGATCGATGTGAGATCATCTGCTTCTAAATTTAACTAAAAGCTTTTCTCTCAGTTTGAGCTCGATATAATTTTTTACATCTTTTCTGGTTTGAGAAGCTTAACTTTATATCTCACATCTTTTGGTAAAGTAAATTAGTCTGAGTTGTAAATGGATAGTCTATTAGATTGAATTAACAAATATTAGAAAATAAATTACATTTTATAATAAGTTTGTATTTATTTGACTACTTTCACAATAAAAGAGCCAAACCACTTTGGTTTAGAGAAACAGAGAAAGACGTAACAGAACTAAAAATCACTGACACTATGCTCATGGACAGAACAGCCAAAACAATAACCAAGGACAAAAAACAACCGTTCCAAGGCAAAGTCAAATCCAAGCGAACGATCGAAATCTCTGACGAAGAAAGAAAAGCAAGATCACAACGAATGAAGCAATACTGGGCTACGAGGAAGGCACAGAACATTAAAAAGTGATTGATTTGGTGTACCCCAAAGTTGGGTGAAACAAATAAAGCGAAGAAGTTTGTATTTAGAAATACGATATAGGTCTATTTTTATATAGAAAAAGTAATATTAACTGTTACAGCCTATTTAAATTATTATTGGGATAAAATAATCTCAATTCAGAGTGTAAACGTTTTGTTTAATTAGGGTACCTGCAACAAAGAAAATCTTGTTCTTTAACAACAGTTTAGAAATACTTGCAGTTGATAGTGCAAGAAACTGAATGATTTTAAAGTGTTTAGACTAGTCCCAGAATACATTGTTTTATTTATAATTGGCTAGTCATCAAAATGATTAAAAATCATCCAATGTTTTTAACGTCGACAGCTTTTGTAATGAAGACAAGGGATCAGCATTAATGGAAAAGGTAAATGGCACTAAATGCATATGAAGCCTACGACCTATAAAAACATTTTTGAAACTGATTTATTTAGTATACGATTGGTCAATTAAGGCAATTGTTTTGATCTGGTGAATATAGTTAAAGGTTAAATGTTAGATGAATATGGTTAAAGGTTAAAGGCTCAAAAGGTTAAATGAGTTTGACTTTACAAACAATGCATCAAAATTCGTTGAAAAAGTAAATATCAATTTGCATTTGTGTAGATTTTAAAGCAATCCTACCAGTAAGTGCTAAAATACATTAGGTATATGTCTAATTATAATTTAATCAAATTAAGGGATCAATTACTAATTTGGGCAGAAGCCGTTATCAGTCAGGGAGATCAAGCATTCAGTTCTATAACTTGCCAGTAGTTATTTGATCAAGATAAACAACATAGGTCCAAAAACATATATAAACGTATAAATAAATATATTTTTATTAGCAGCCTATGTTTTACTGCTTCTCTTAGCATCGAATCAGTTAAATGCTTAGTAGACATGTTTCGGAAAATAACTTCATTAAAAAAATTTTTCTTATTAGTCGTACTTAACGTGTTTTTATACATACCTTCATCTAGTAAACTGATTATATATATATATATATATATATATATATATATATATACATACATAGTATAATCATTATATATATAGTAAACTGATTAAATTATTATATAATCAAAATTTATATACTTTCTTTGTTTTGCTGTTTTATCGACACTATTTAAATAAATGTCCCACTTTAGTCTTGTGAAATGAAATGTCATTAAGAGCACAATATTAATGGTACTCACTATCCTTATTCTCTACGATCTATGTGTGTGGCTATTCCTCCTTTCTACTTGTATGTTTCAACATGTTTTTAATAATTCTTTGTTATGTTTTAATTTAAAAAATTGACATGTTAAAATTTAAAAAATTTAATAATAAAAATTGTATTCTTATATCGTCCCGATCACTTAATTTGGTCTTTTATAATGTTTATTAATTGTTTATAATTACGAGAAACATAATGTTTCAATTCCTAACATGTCTACTATATTTCGTATAAGTTTATTTTCACATTGTTGTAAACTGTTTATGCAATCATTCATTTCCTATTAAACGTGTTTCCTTTCGATAATTATGTTGCAAAGTTTGAATATTACGTATGTAATTGAAAGACTGGATACATTTAAGGTATTAAATTTAAGAGGTCTTATAATTAGCATCATTTACAATACGTGTTCTTGAAATAGGTTTTACATTCTGAGTAGTTAGACCTTTAAATGTTTTAACTTTGTTTTTTATTTCATAAAATCAATGTTTTAAATATTTACAAACGTGCAAACTGTATGGTGTTATAATTTTTGCATCTAGTTTATTTTAGTAGTAATAATATTTTTATTTGTTAAATGGATAATTATGATCATTATAATTTTGTAACTGTTGTAGATATTAGTATTTCGTTTAATACTATAATAAAAATTTATATACTTTCTTTGTTTTACTATTTTATCGACACTATTTAAATATATGTCCCACTTTAGTCTTGTGAAATGAAATGTCATTAAGAACACAATATTAATGGTACTCACTAACTCCATTATTGCTAATTAAATATTGAAACAATTAAAATTTTGATCATAAATTATGTAATTGTAATTAAATTGTATCCATTTCAAGTCATTAAACAAAATTAGTGATGTAAATCAATTTTGACCTATTTTATTGTTTCAGCTTTTTTGTTAGAATATTTTAACAGCAATTAAAATCACTACACAAATTCTTAAAAAAGTTAATGACAAAAATTGGCATAAATATCATTACTTCAGTTGGGTTAACTCAAAGTAACTAAAAATACTTATAAATTTTTATCTGAAATATTTAAATTACATTGAATTACAAGTATGCATTACAAGTATTTATAAAAATATTTTTGTTTTTAAATTAGTTTAATTATTTATTTGCTTGAAAGGTAAGTTGAAGAAACACACAAAAATTAGAATATGAGTTATAAAATAAGCGATTTAAAAAAATGTAAATAGTTCATGTCTTGTTATTTTAAGAAATATAGGGTGAATACACAGAGACAAATAAGATAAATTTTAAAAGTTTAAATTACCAGATTTTCAATTAAATTAATTAAAAATGTTTTAAATTTAATAGGAAAACTATTCCTTTGTGGGAAGATTATACAGCTGAATACAGCTGAAGTAAGCAGCTGATTGGTTTAGCGATCCCACTGTACCTCTAGCTCGTACTGCTTTTACTCATCTACTCGAGACACACACACACACATTTACTGTTCTATATAACTTGGGCTAACTCTAAACTATAAAGTAAACCGTGCTAATGGAGTAAATAATACCAGATTAACAGTATAACAATCTTAGGCCTGAGATCTGCTGACCTCCCAGGGTAAATTAGTCTTACATTGGGCAAGAGGGGCTCTACACCTAGCTACTCCTTCATACATCATGAGTAAGAATGTAAAAAATAATAAGCAGAACCTCACCACAGAAGTGAAAGGAAAATTTAAGGGAATGAGCAAAGTAAGTATCTGCAAATATCTCAATAAGAAACACGAGTGTGCTAATTGATGCTGTCAATTACATGTGGGAGTCATCCACTTTGAATCCTCTCTAATGTTTAGACTTTATAAAGATGCTGGGACTAGAGAAGGTGTTATAACTGAGCATTTCAGGAATATGGAAAGGTGATACAAATATCATAGAGCAATAGTAAATTTTGAACATTATTCATTCATGCAAATGTTCTGTTTTATGTGTAATATTAATATATTTTTAGTTAGAGAATTAATTATTATTTTGTATTATTACCTACAACCAATAATCATTCATCTTTACGTATATCAGCCTAACTGTAGTTGCCAATGAGCTAGAAGAACACGACTTGCTCATATCACTTCACATTTCTAAAGTTATGTGTTCCACAAGTATATTTAGATGCCATAATTTCCTTTATTTCAAAATTTAGATGAATTCAAATATTATTATCAACATAACCAGTTTTGTTTTAATGAATGTTAGGGCAGTTTTACCTAATTTAAATGCTCTTACATAAGTAAAATTTGTTTTGAGGCTCGAAATAATGGCGGTAGAAAATTTACTTTAAATATTTTTGTAAAAAATATATTT